>JAGKQA010000071.1:0-187554 GCA_022609195.1 Plenodomus libanotidis
TCTTGATATTGCTCCCCTGTTATCTCTACTACCGTATTGCTAGCATAAACCCTCTGACACCTTCTATATACTCACGGGTATTTAGTGTGATCATTACACATAGCTGAGAGCTGCCAAAGCCACGTACCCAGGCCGTAGCCTCTGACACTCCGGGAGCTTAAAGTCCGACACATCTGGCGGGGATCATCTCTTATGTCAGCAACACTAGGGTTAGAGTTAAATAGATTGATAGGCTCGACGTCGATCCAGTCGATACCATAATAGATCGATGGGCTCGATATCGATTCATTCTACCAGTACTAAAGACGGTATAAAGGCAACAGGATATAAGGATACGGTTATTACTATATAAAGAGTATTTTCTTTATAGCTCTTTAGTTGTTAATCTAAGAATTTAGTCTATACCTAAGTAGCCTTACGGCTTCTGATTATTACTCGCATGTATTAAGTCTTAATATTGCTACCCAGTTACCTTTACTACCTCTCTAATAATATAAACCCTTTAATACCTTTTATTTAATTACGGGTATTTAGTATAATCATTACACTGGACCGCTCTTTGGGATATATTAGTATATTAAGGATCTTCTAGTATATTATAGGGTTATGTATATAATAATACTACGAGTAATATATTTCTCTTAGCTCTTAGGAGAGAAGGCTAAAGCGGACCGCATTCGATAGAATACAAAGCAAAGCTAATTCGAAAACCCGCTTAATAGATACTACAAGCTGTTACGGTTGTGACTGGTGCTCAGGCACGGTGGAACCCTTAGGGTTGGGGTCTTGCAGCCCTCATTTATCGTTCCCTCGGTCCACACTCTCACACTTTTTCCTTCCCTCCTATATAGACAATACAACGTTCATACTCACAGACGCCTTTGTCTATAATATAAGTTGCCCCGCATGTTTAATTCTAATGGCTCTAATATAACTTTTACCGACCTTAAGGAGCCTCTTAACGAGCTGACTTGTATAGCTTCGCCCGACTTTGGCAAGTCCCTGATCCTCTAAGTAAATAACGCCTTAGTTGATTTGAATTTAAAGGCTAGTCGGGACCTGGATCGTTCCGCTATTATAGCGAGCTCTAATATCCCCTATACTTCTTAGAGATTGTAGCATTGTAATGCTTGAGTAGCTGTTTGGATCGACGCGATTGTAGAGGCAGCGCCTGCGCTTGCGCTTGCGCAGCCTATGAATAGCGCTATCCTAAGGGCTAACCCCGCTCAAATGCCTAGGGCCAGCCGTAACAGTCACAAGAGTATATAGATATTAACGATCCCCGTCGCTAGCCGTAATTTAAGGTCGACTATACCGTGGAGCGACTTTCCCCAGCCAACAAATAGGGAGCCAAGCTACCTATACCAGCAGTTCAAATACTCGTAAGTTTAATTCCTTATCCCAAGTCTCCATACCCTTATTTATACTAACACATTACAGCGGCAAAAGTAATGCAACCTTAATGTATTGCGAGTGGGGGTTAGCAGCAGCAGGAGCTAAGCTCACTAGGATTTACGCGACCAAGCCCGATCCCCCAGCTATAGGCAGCCGATCCCTTCGCTTGACAGACCGAGCAGTACTATACAGCATCAAGCCGTGCTCAGTATAGCATAGGTGGCGCAGGCGACACGGGCGGCGTGGGCGGCGTAGGAAGTATTATTGCTATCAATGCTTCTCAGTGGGAATACAGGTACTCGGCTGATCATACATTACAACACTGAAATAAGATCTCGTACCGGACGTGACCGCGCACAGTAAATGCCATAGGAGACAATTGAATCGGTCTGTTTCGATGTTTCCGTGCCTTATCCACGACTCCCGCAACGATTTCGTAATATATACCTAGTCAGTAATTGAACGCTTAGAGCGCCACGTCTTCAGCGCCACAGTACGATTAGGTATCAAATATATACCTTAAATATTTTCTGCTTAGATGGTGGCTGCACTATACGCGGGGCCTTGAGGCCCCTACGAGTAGGAAACGAGGGTGGGACGGACATGCACAGTAATCAACATCTCCTCACCAGATAGACTCTTGCCCTGCAACTCTTGCCCTGCATGTACGAGATATGACTCACTGGTCAGCATATGAATATCCAGTCAGAATAAATCTTTGAAATCAAGGAGGCTGGAGCCGCTGGGTGACAGCCACATGCGACATTTAGCATTAAAGCTCAAGTACCAGGGCAGGTATCATCGACAAATCATCAGCTGGATCGAATAAAACAAAGCTCTGGCTATGCAGATCCTTGAACGGATAATAGACGGATATTGTTTCAAGGGGCGTACGGTTACCGTTTGGCTACTAAAAGATTGTGCTAGTCTGGTGCCAACTCTATAGTGTAAATAAAATTTGCCAGTAATAATCTTTGGTCGTATAGTGGTTAGTATGTGAGCTTGTCAAATTTGGCTTTATTCCAATTCGATAACGCTCGAGACCGGGGTTCAATTCCCCGCCAGAGAGCATTTTTTGGACTTTTTGACCCTTCGTATGCCTTTGACATTATTTTTGCCAACGAGTACCGAGGTAATTCAGTGAGCACCTATTTGAATGCCCTACCGTGTCTTAGTGAGGATATGAGGGATTGTACGACTTGAGTTTCCAATCTGTAGGCCTGTCAGCGTTGAGTCACAGACCAATATGGGTGTATGCAACGCTTTACTGTCTCGTTCATAATATAGGATGCGGGACCGTCCACAGAAGTCACCAACATAGACTTGTTGATTCAGAGCGTGAGCCTCAATCTTGTATCCTCCAAGAAGTCGCAGAGCACATTGCAAGTGCAAGTTCGGTGAAGTCAAGCGTGACGACGCCCTCCCTCCTCCCCAGAAACAGAAAAGATTGGAGTGTCCACCAATAGCCTCCTAAAGGTTTCGGGTAACGAGAGTGATTGACTGACTGCTGGTTTTTGCGCATGCTGTGCGAGTATGCTTACTAGGTGGGCATCTCCCTGCCTGCTTTTGCTGTGTAACGTTGGTGGGGCGCAAGAACATTTCGTGTAGGGGCTATTCCTTACTTTGCGGTGGTAAGTTCTGTCGGTAAGTTGTGTATAGTTGTGCAAATGATTGGAGTTGCAACGAAGTGGCCTATGGCGAGCTTCAATTTGAGTATTTGCAGGAACGTTCAAGGTAAAGAGAGCTACGAACTGTACTGAGTAATTGCGGACGAAACTCATCTACGGACGGTGAACTTAAATCGGGCTCACAACTTCCATCAGAACTGCCTCTCGCGATCGGCGATGCATCCCACAGCCCCTTCAATGAAGTCCACCTTGTCTCCTGAAACAATTCCCAACTTTACTTGGTGATGACGAAGCTCCGCGAAAGCATCTAGTGGGCTAATAGCGGATCCTTACACCATGTCTCCGGATAATATACAGGTCAAGAACTTTGGGGTTTGAGGCCTCTCATCCAAATAACGCTATATATTTACTACTAGGTAGTTTACGTACCTAGCCTCGGCAGCCTCATCATCGCAAACCTCTTTCCGCACCCCGGAGCGGTCCTCGTTAGCCTTCATTTTCGCAAGAGCCGAATGACGGATGGAATTCAAGTTGCTGTCTCTATGGACCAAAAGGTTGGAATTATACCTACTAGCAGCTATCTTAGTATGCGGTCATCGTGACCGCTAGCCCTGAGACTCGTCATAGTGAAGATGTTACACTGCATCTGAGTCAGGTTCAGTTGCTTCCAAGAAAGGCGTTTCGGTCAACAAGAAATATATAGACGATTTAGAAGTCATAAGAACCTTTCTCGGTTTGTGTATTTTCAGATAGACGATTGTTACAGTTCCCCAGGTCCCGTACTACAAGTTCCCGGCAGCCTGTCGCCCAACACCTCCCCAGAACCACCACGCGATCCCTTCAAACACCCCCCCCCCCAAACAGCGCATCATGGCTTTCCTAGCCCGCCTCCGCGCCTCAACCGCCAATCGCTACCTCCAAAAGCTCCTGCGTGTAACGCAATTCCTCTCCGCGGCCATCTCCCTCGGCTTCTTCTCCGCGCGCCTCGCGCGCCTCCTCCGTCTCGCCCGCAACAGCTACAATCGCGGCGACGGCGCCGTCGAGGGCATCCTGGCTGCCGCCGTCGCCTACACCATCATCGCCATGATCCTGCAGCTGTGCCTGAAAGCTGACGCGTCCAAGATCCTGCGCTGGCTGCTGATTGTCATGGATATCCTGTTCGTGGGCGGGTTTATCGCGGTCGCTACGCTGACGCGGCCGAGCGGTGGGATGGCTGGGCAGAATGCTGGGGATTGTGCTACGGATGGGTTTCAGGCGCAGCTCATTCCGCAGAGTTACAGGAATGATCATAACTGCAATCTTCCTTACGCGACTTTTATTTTGGCGATTGTTAGTACGATATTGCATGCTGTCACGGCGGCTTTCCATGAGGCGCGAGATCACCACAAAAAGCACGGGGCGAAGGATGAGGTGCATGATGAGCAGTGGAAGCAATAATGGCGATTCTATGTTACTAGTCGGTCTTTGGATTTCTTGTTTGTGAGTAGAAGCGATCGGGCAATACGGAAGGCGGAGGCGTAAGTAGTAATCACGTATCACAAATATCCCAAGCGGTAGGTACAGTCCACGAAATATATCAATCCTTTCTCATCTAGGGGTCGATTACTGACTATGTTGGGTGTATCGGCAAATTTGCATCATTGCCGTGCCGAGATCCATTGCCACCACATCCCATGACACCAACCCTTCCTGTCGTATGGCATGTCTCATAGGTGAGTTCCAAAATGCGAGGACATCGCCGGATCTTGCAGGGGTATGCTCAGCCCAAGGTATCGCATCTTCGCCCGTTGAAACTGTTCAAGTAGGCTTCCGTAGAGACTCGAAACAAATTTTTTTTTTTTTTTTGGATCACTTCGGCGAATTACTACCAAGAAATGTGACAGTAGTCGTGACGACCATAACGTGGCCTTCGTAGCCCAGAGCGACACCAGTAGTGATTGTGCCAGTCTCGGCGTTCGGGTCGGTTGGGACACTCGCCTCGCTTGTCGCCATGGACGCAAGCTGAGCAACAACATCGTCAATGACATCGGAGGACGCATATGTCAGAGAAGAAGACGAGCTCAGAAAATCGTACTCCTCGAGTGTGAAAGAAGCAGTGCTGATAGGCGACGTGTTGGTGTCAGCACCAGACAATTCCTTCGCAGGGAATTGTGGGAGGCTCGTCCCGGGACCGATGGCGTATGTGCTGGGCGTAAACCATCCATCGCCAAGCACGTGCGTCACTGTCACCGTTGGCATGACAACATGAGCGGCAGTCGGAGTCGCCAGCGTTGTTGTCGAAGTCAGCGTAGCAGCCGGGTTAGCCAACGGCAAGGCACCATTTTCAACAAGTCCGCCCCCTCCAATGCCTCCAATTCCGGGAACGCTGAGACCAGGGATACCAAGTCCAGCGGCACTGGTGCTCGTCACACTGGCGCTCGCTGTCTTGTGGCCCCAACCCAGCCCACCGAGCCAATGAGTAAAAGCTCCTAAGACGGCTTTGAACTCCGTTGCGATCTGTTTGAGGAAATTGTCTTTCGGGTTCACCTTGCGCCGCGGAATGTTGACAATGGCGGCTGTTGCAGAGGCTGCCAAATTGATGGCGAGTGATGGTGGCGGGACAGTCATGTATGAGCCGAGAGTCTGGGTCCCCAAGGGGCCACTATCCTCCACCACCAGATCGTCTGAGTCAAAGGCGTGGATGACTTCGCAAGCGGCAGGACCAACATGGCCGACTGCTTGTTTGGCAGCCTGCTCGGCTTGCCGCATGAAGGTGAACCCCAGTGCAAGAGCCGGATCGTGTCCTGGAAAAAGGTCCAAGATGGAGTCGCCAGCGAGAGCGAGGAAAGGGCCGATTGTTGCGAGGACCTCAGTGGTGTTGCCGGGAGTTGTCGAAGGCGCGGTCATGTCGTTCAGCCAAGAGTCGAGATTTGCCTCGCAGGCTGCCACGCCTCCTGTTGGTGGCGGATATGTGCAGGACCAGGTGATGTTATTCGTCTCCGAGCCTATCTTGTTGAGCTGAAGTGTGCATTTGCTGTCGCCGAAAGTAAGGTTGGGGCTGAAGTAAGGGGTGTTCAGGTAGGTGTCGACGGCGATCTCGACAGTGAAGGCGCTGGATGCGGAAGACTGACGGCGTTCATTCTCTGGAGGCGTCACCGAGCGGGCGGACCTTCCCGCCATAAGCCCAAGTTGAGAGTAGAAATTCTGCACAAGCACCTGTGTGAGTGTGCTGCAGTTCCCCGTGTAAAGACTCATGCCAGATCCGTCGAACACGAGCGAATCTTCGCCCGGTATCTGAAGCCCGAGCTGGCCGGTGACATCGCTGTCTGGAGATAGGTCCAAGACGTAAGGGTTGCCGCTTGCCATGGACGACATGTATTGAGGTGTGGTTCCATTGTCACCGAATGCAAGGTAGATGGGATTGCGCAGATCGTAGTCATTCTGGGGAACGACGGCGACGGCGATCAAGTCTAGGGAGGCCGCTGGCGTGGGGAGTGTAAAGCACGATGTTGGGGAGCGTGGAGCGAGCAAAGTGACGCCGGTCAGAGAAGCACCGCTGAGGGCGATAGTTGAGTAAGTTGTGAGGGCTTTTGATGATGTGCCCAACGACACACCAGGGGGCAGTACCGTTGACAAGACAGCTGGTGAGACTGTGCCGAAGGTAATCAGGGCGGTTGACGAGTCCAAGCTAGATACCTTGGTGGCGAGACTGAGATCCACGGACAAGGAGTCGGGGATGCCTGAAGTCGTGAGATCCGAATAGGTAGCTGTAGGTGTCAGTGTATCGGAAAGGACATCGATGACTGTATCCGCTGAAGCAGTCGGGGTCAAGTCCTCTGATGAAGTTGAAGTCGAGGTACTCGAAGACAGCAGTGGACCGAGGCCATCGGAGAGAGTGATCACAGACGCAGCCGTCGAAGATGTCTCGGTCTCTCTGCCAGAGCTGGAAGTCAGACCGGACACGGCTCCTGGCAACGAAGAGACCGTAGTAAGGGCAGTAGATGGACCACTGATAGATGGAAACGATCCGGTCAGGGTTGAGGTTGCGCCTGCAGCGGGTGCGGTGGATTCTGATGTGTCACTGGCCACGACTCCCGGAGTAGAGCCCGCGATAACGCCTGGTGTTGAGTCTGGATTGACTCCCGGAGTTGGGCTACCGGCGACGGAGGTGACGGCTGAAGTCGAGGATGTGAGAGACAGAAGCGGCTGTCCGTCGTCAGCATTCCAGGCCGCAAAGTACACGTCGGTCCACTCACCGAGAGAGGTGGAAGAATCGCACCGGGACAGTCGCACACGGTGTAGATGGTTTGGGTTTGGGTCAGGTAGACCGTCGGATCTTGACCACCAACCAGCCAGGCGGACATCAAGCCGGACAGGATCATCCAGACGGACATGTCGATGAGCATGGCCACGGTGACGGCTTCGATCAGCAATGGTTCAGTGCAATGGAGCCGACGAGAGCACCGCACGAAGACTGAAGGAGAAAGCTTGAGAGAAAGGAACGGGAGCACGAGCGGCCATGGTCGACAGTCGTTCTTTCTTGAGGCTCCATTTGTGCCAGAATGGGAAGGGCCGCCCGCTATCGTGCTATTCCTTCGAAGGTGCGACCACCAGCGAGCGACGAGCCATCGCTTCCAGATCACCAAAGTAATTGATGGAGAAGTCACTCAGCCAGTCGATCATGCTCCCCGCAGGTTCTTCTCATCAGCTCTGCCGCAGGCCGAGCGCTCCATGGCTCACTTACTCTTTGCCTTTGTACTTATAACCGTGAGGCGCGCACGGAATGCATATCATGAGAATTGTGAGCAGAGTCGAAGGTCGGTGCGAATCCCATGCGACTCCGGTGCGTCTCGTCCACGTACCTAGCAGGTACAAGATTGGTGAGGTCTTGCCTCCACGACAACTTGTCTGAAAGAATGCGAAGAGGGCAGCACCGGAGATGGACAGGGATATCCTGGTCGAGCTGCATGGATTGGCCCACTGAGGGAGGCGCTCTCCGGCCGCGCCTGCCTCCGCACGTGATTTGCACCAAGCAAAATTCTGAGTACCAAACTTGACCCGCAACAAATTCGAGCGACGACACCACCACCAAAAGACTCTCGAACCTCGGTCATTTTCACCCACCGATCTCGACAACCCCCAAATAACTCACAATGGCCAAGATCTCGTGAGTGCAACCTTTTGTCCTGCGGTATCGACGACACGGACGCCTATTTGAGCTTTGCGGGGTGGAACCGGGCTTCCACACAGGCCCAACACGGTAGACCGGAAACCACACAGAAAAAGTTGCAACAAACGACCGAACGAATAGCGCCAGACTGCGACCGCGACTATGAACTTGAAACTCGAACATTTGTCAATGCCCGCAAAGCTTCGAATTGAGCGACAGAAAGAGAAGGACCTGGCAAAAAGCAGAAAGCACAGGCGTGGCAGGGACGAAATGACTGACAAAATTCTGTGTACAGCCGCGGTGCCCCCGGTGGCAAGCTCAAGATGACCCTCGGTCTCCCCGTGTACGTCTTTTC
This sequence comes from Plenodomus libanotidis, assembly GCA_022609195.1. Classification (NCBI taxonomy): domain Eukaryota; kingdom Fungi; phylum Ascomycota; class Dothideomycetes; order Pleosporales; family Leptosphaeriaceae; genus Plenodomus; species Plenodomus libanotidis. The sequence continues at coordinate 8,528 of JAGKQA010000071.1, forward strand.
CGACCTCTTGAGCTCAGCTCTTCGATGGAGCGACTTCGATAATGTCCACCGCGGACTTGGAACAAGGATGGGAAGCTGACAAGGGTCACAGCGGTGCCATCATGAACTGCGCAGACAACTCCGGCGCACGAAACCTCTACATCATCTCCGTCAAGGGTATCGGTGCCCGCCTGAACAGGCTGCCCGCTGGTGGTGTCGGTGACATGGTGTATGTACTCCCGCGAACTCCCTCGAATCCGAATCTTGCGAGACCCTCGATGCCATCGTCGCACACGCACGATAGAGCCATCAACGACACACGCCCCAAACTCATCACACGATCACGCATACATTGAGCACACAACTGACATCGTGCAGCATGGCCACCGTCAAGAAGGGAAAGCCCGAGCTCCGCAAGAAGGTCCACCCCGCCGTCATCGTGCGCCAGTCCAAGCCCTGGAAGCGAACTGACGGTGTCTTCCTGTACTTTGAGGACAACGCCGGTGTTGTGAGTACTACCCGACGATCCAGGCGACCCCGGAGATAGATGAGCACGAACAATCGAACACGCGCATGAAAGCAGAGGGTCCAAGGAGGAAGATGCTAACAGTGCCCCACAGATCGTCAACCCCAAGGGTGAGATGAAGGGATCAGCCATCACTGGCCCCGTCGGAAAGGAGGCTGCCGAGCTTTGGCCCCGTATCGCCTCCAACTCCGGTGTCGTGATGTAAGCGGGCTTACCAGCTCGGTGGACGTCAAGAACAGGAAATTGGAGATGGAGAACCGTTGCTAGGAACCAGCCGCGGATCGGAGCGAAGGTCGAAAATGGGCTTGGGTCATAACGACGAAGGGCCAGAGAGGACAATTGCCTCGGCGCCCAGGAACGAGTTCGAGAAAAACCTCTCTCTCCCACCACGGAGATAATGAGGCTCGGCGACCAAAGGGCTTGATGGGCATGATCGGGAGAGCTATCCATCAAAAATGATACGGTCAAGGCTTTGCATTTTTACTTTTTCGGCTGGCGTGTAACGGAGGTTCATACCAATGGCATGAAATTTACGGACAAAACAAGACAGCAGCGGCGAGGTTGGTGCAGTTTGTGTGTCCGTTCGGCGACAACATCTGCTCATCTGGACATGGCTGTGAAAGCACCACATCGACTCTTGTGAGGCAACACAGCGCGTGAATGCCTAATGGACTCATTGCGACTAGGAGAGACTGGACTAACCGGCAGCAACCGCCTCTTGCAGAAAGCCAGCAACAAGAACGAGCCCAGCACAGACAGCATCCGACACTTACCTTGGATCCCTCATCAAAACCAGAGCAGTCTCTCGGAAAACAAGCAGCAATCGCCTGCTCGCAGCGCTCGCTATCAACGACGAACTCTGCGCAGCCGCCCAACACCCACAGACCGACAGCCCATCACCGGCACCCCGAGCAACCTATCCACAAGAAAAAGCCAGCCATACACAGCCTTTGTGGCGTAAGAAACCTCGAAAGCATGCGGAGGGGCCCAATTCGTAAGCGAGGGCATAATGGTGCACCACAACCCCGTGCGGCAAGCTGGGACGCAAGTGATCCTGATCCCAGGTAGAGCCTGATGACATTGCGATGGCAGTTCTACGAGCGACGACGACACATGCTGCAGAGAGATATGTCAGAGCGGAGGCAACTAATACTGGCCGAACGGATAGGCGTTGTTTCCATCATGGAGCATTCAGGGGAAGATGATTTCAAAGCCCCATTCCAGGATTCCCTCCCATAAGCTATATATATCGCCATCGCCCATGAGATAATCGCCCATGAGATAATCGCCCATGGGATGACCGCCCATAGGATAATTGCCATAGGATAATCACCTTTGGGACCTGGGATCACTACCTGGGATCATGACCTTAGAAGGACCAGCTTTCGAACAATTGCTTCTGAGATAACTGACGCTGGTCCAACTTTACCATGCGACATCTAACAAGTTGTTTGGGTTATAAACTTTTTTTTTTGGCTTGTGTATACAGTATTTTCTTCTATCGGGGCCGTAAACATCCGCAGCTCTGGGCGGACGAAGCTCCTCCCGCACACTTTTACTTCAACGTTCTGTGATTTGGGACAGAACGCATGCGTACTTCTGGCCAGATTCTTCAATTCGTTCGGTAGAACTTCTGTGTGACCATACCCAAACCTGCATTCTGTCCATGTTTCTCATGTCTTTTTTCCCTAAAACCCCTCTTCGATGCATCATTGTCGTGGAATCATGCCCTCAAGCAGTGCTCCTCTGCTGTTGGGCGTCATGGAGTGCCCGTCCTGAAAGCGGCTGGCTCCTTTGCACATTGCTTGTTAGGCTGAGCTGGCTTTGCTCGGACCATAGAAGCCGCATGTGTGGTTCTGGGCATTACCGATCGTATGCTCGTCTACTTCGAGTTAGTCTTCATTGGCGTCCTCGGTTTCGTCTTCGGGTAGCGGTGGCCTCAGCGGGTTGTGCTCGGATCGGCCGCTGATGTAGGCGTTCACGAGCTGAGCTCGCATTGGCTGCCGAATCCAGCCCTCAGGTATGTCCGATTCGCCTGTGATGTTGCCCAGGGTCAAGAAACTGTCGGCCTTCGTACGCAGCAGATCGAGGGCATTAATCCATGATACATTACCAATGAGCCGCATGAAGCCCAAGCGGATGGTAAGCTTGCCTGGGAATATAGCCAGGAAGCCTCGGAGCTCGGGAAGTCGAATGCTCAAACCCTGCAGATTCAAGCGTTTTAATGAGGAGCCAAGCACATTACGAAGAGTGAGGCCCTGGCTACCAGTCAGTCCTGTACAGTGCGGAGCCCCTTGCAGCAAGAGAGATTCTAATTTTGAGGAGCTCATCAAGGCACCCGCCAAACCCCGGTTTGCGAGCCGGTCCTCGGTATACCTATGTACCGGGAGCGCGACGTGTCTTGAATGGTTAGTGATGTCAACTGTTCGCAGCTCAAACGCAGTCGCTGGAGTTGTTCCTCTTGAATACGACAGGTGCGATCGCATAGGACGGTAATGTTGACATCAAGTTGCCTCATCGGGGAGCCAGCAGTCGCGATGGCGGGTGGTAGGTGTTGCAGCAGACTGAGGTGTAACCTCGCAGTTCGGATATGAAAATTTCGTTCGAGCACCTAGGTACGCGACATGTCCTAGGTTTCTTAGATCTGGTAGACCAGAGCCTCGGCCACCTCGTGCTTATCGAATCCAGTAAGGATTTAAATGGGTCTCCGGTGTTTTATATCGAAAAAATGAGGAAAAGATTCCCCATCGGTCATGCACACAGCCGCTGCGCCTGTGGCATTCGGTTCACGGTGTCGGCCACTGCAGAAGTCAAAGTCCCCGGCCCGTTCAGATGCATCAGGCACTGCGTAACGTATTGGCGGTGTAATATTTCGTAGTCTGGCTTGGGAGGTTTCTGACTGGCCTTCCACAAAATCGGTATTGTGTGTTCCACGCCGCAGTCCCTTCAGAGGTTGCCAAGCTGCAATTGCCTGTGTGATCTCGTTGCATGCACCTTTTGTGGAACACCAGTCACCAGTCTCGCTCCGCTCGCGTGGAATGGCCCCTTGTATGTAGAAGAGAGCATAGAGACACTTTTTAGCAAACGCTTCAATGTTCAGCGCCAGGCGCGACTGGTAAGGTGTGATCGTTCTGAGCTCCAACATCCGGACACCTTGAGAAATGAGGGGATGACGCGAGACTTCTTCGAGGTGATCAGTCGAGGCTTGTGTTGTGTAAATTGCGAGCTTCGGGATTAGGCGTACTGCACTGATGTTGCAAATCTGACGACAGGCAAGACCAAGGTGCTGCAGACTCTAAAGATCTCGTGGCCGCTGAGTATTTACTTGCCAGTGAATGCCCAGCTTTTCCAAGTTCTCAGCAACGAAGTTAACTGTGCTGAGCATTATTTCGTTGGGCAGGTCCAGGACGGCCAAGGGCCTGACAAGGGGTCGAGAGCGAAGAGCATGCGCGATTCTTGCGTCACGGCGGGCAGCTTCGATAGCGTCTGCGACGGTCTGCAGTGCGCTCATGACATGCTCCTCTGCACGAAGAACACTCCGTGTACCAGTCTCGTCTTAGGGTTGTGGCTGGAAGAAGGTTGCTGAGCCCCAAGAACTCCAATGATCCTTTCTCGCGATGACAAGATGTTGCGCAGAAATGCGGTCGGCGAGCTCCCGTGCATCGCGCTCCAGTGCAATGAGGTCGCTGGTCTTGAATTTGCTGTAGTGTGATCGATCAATGATGTCCATGTAAGCTCGCTCTGCCTGCTTGTACGCGTGCTCAGTGCCGTGAAGCTTGTCCTCGAGCGGGACTATCTCGTCGTTGAGACACGCGGCGTTGGGCTCCTAGCCCCCCCCCCCGCCTGCGCTTCTCTCTCGAGACGTTCTATAGTGGAGCGGTGCGTGGTAATGGTCACCTCGACGGACTGTATGGAGTTTTGGAGGGGTGACAGTTTCTCGTAAGCTTCATCCAGGTCAAGAAAAAGGCCTCTCTCCCAAGGCATGGCCTCCACGTAGCATGACGCCCATCGTGACGCCATGGTGGTTTGCAGTTGCGTCTGTCGTGAGCATCGCGCGACGCTTGACCTTGAGGATCGTGGAGTTGTTCGAGTGTGCGAGATGACTTGTATGGACTCGCAAGACCAGGTGGAGGATCTTCAGGGTCGATGTCAAATGGCGGCGAGCGAGAAAGAGGGAATGGTAGGGTCGCAAAGCAGCAAATTGAAGGAGGAAGGAGGGTGGTGCAGGTGGGGGTAGCATGAGGGACCCATGTCTTCATTACGTCAGCGCTGCGACGAAACATTCCCTGTACAGACGTCGCCACCAAAAGAAAGTCACGACAACCTCCAGCTGCTCCACTCTTTTGCTAACCCTCTACTCAAGTCTCCAGTGCTAGATTATCTAGTAATGTTTTTACACAGTAATATCGCCTACAGGATATTCATCTTTAAGATAATTACCCCGAGGACAATCACCTCTGGCACAATCACCTTTGGCATAATCACTTCTGGCATAATCATCTCTGGCATAATCATCTCTGGCATAATCACCTCCGGGATATATTTCCCCGTCAAGACTTTTGGCAGGGACTTCTGTACCCGACCTCACTTCCTAATGCACAGCATCGGACATCACACGGTCTACTCCAACCCTGTGTTCCTGTGGTACTTCTTTCTGCATTGGGTCGTATCGGAAGGCTTGCTGATGCTCGCGGACTTCTCTAAGCGGTTCTGCTGCTATCTCGGTTCCTACCAGCTCTCAGACAGCATCATGTCGTTCAAGTCATCCGCGCCCCCGACCGCCCATCGCCATGGAAACCACCTACTTCTGTGCCCTGGGCATTCTACTCGCCCGCAATCTTTATCTCTACTGACGGATAGGAACGGGTTGGGCTCAGCCCAGCCGGCGAAATAGTCAGCCACCAATCTAGCCATGGCCCACCTCAGCTTTCTCAAACGCAGCAGAATCGCAAGTTCAAGCGATATATAGCGAGTGGGCACATCCAAAAGGTCGACTCTATTCAGACCTAGGGACGTAAAATTGGCATACAGGTCTCCCAAAGACCCGCCAGCAGCCGAGATGGCGGCTGGAAGTCGCAGCAACAAACCAAGGTTCAGCGAGCACATCTAATCAGCGTCCTCGTCCGCTATAAGCTGTTTGTAAAGGTGGTTGTCGTAGGTATTCTGCATTAAGAGCTCGTGCGAGTCGTCTAGAGTAAAAATGTCCAAGTATGGGCAGACGCCATCTGGGTTGCTCTTAGCAAAGTATGCGCCAAGGCGGGAGTTGAGGTCGGTAATGCACAGACTCTTGACTCTATAACATCAGAGCAATGGCCGAGGCGACAGCCTCAATGAAGACGTCGGTCTCGACGGTGGGAACTTAGAAATGGTATCTGTGACGGTACTCGAGATGCGCCATGGCTACTATATCCGTATCGTTTCCTGGTGACGGAACCGCTTCTTCGCTCACTAGGTTCCAGACCTGAGCGAGGGCATTCATGACCTTGGTGGCATTTTTGTTGGTAGGACCCATTGTCTCTGTGCCGTCGCTATTCATCCACATTTCTCGCGGCTCCTTGAATCTGGTCTTCTTAGCCAGCGCGCGCAGCCACTCCGCACAAGCAATACCAAAAACCTGGCGATCATCGGCTAATCCCAACAAGAGCGCAGTCGTGTGGATCTGAACAACTCGAATACCCCTTGCAATAAGCGGGCGCTTTGACACTTCCATAGCGCGAGCCAGTGACTCGGCCGACGTGGCAATGTTCAAGACCGGGAGCAGGTACTAGGAGCTGACCCAGCACAGGTGCTTGCATGTGAGACGCAGGCTCTAAATGCTGTGTTGGCCGTCCTCGTTGTAAAAGAGCTTGCGCATAGACGCCAGGCTCGCTTCAGAGCTCGGCGCGTCGTTGATATGGAGGCGTAAAGAGCGGGGAATGATGGACGTCGGGCTTGGGCTGGTGAAGAGCGGATAAATGCTATCGTAGACAAACTCTCCCCTGTTAGCTCTGTAATCGCTGTCCACATACTCTGCGATCTTCTCCAGGATCTCAACAGGCAAGTCGAGGAGTTTGTGTTTGGGGAGCTTGGGCCAGGCAGCTTTGTTCTGCGCCTTGCGGCGGGCGATCAGCTCGTTGATGGTGTCTTTGTGCCATATCTTCAAGAAGAGCAGTTGATCGAGGTCGAGGACATGGGCTTCGAAGCCCATGACTTCTATGTCCTGCTTGAGGCCTTGTATGGTCTTCTTAAGGCCCTCGATCTTGCGCTGAAGCACGAGGTTGAAGGACCAACGGCGCTGCAGCTCGAAAGGGTCATGGAAGCTCGCATTTTTCACGTTGGCCTCTAGCGGCTGAGCGAACGTGGCTTTGGTGACTTTCTCGTTGTGCGCGTCACGTCCGGGGGGGGGGGGTTAGAGAGGTGTTGGTCGGGTCCCTGACGACGGGAGTGACCATCTTGATTGAGGTTGGGTAGAATTGGAGGCAAGCGTGCTGGCGAATGGAGAAAAGCTAAAGATCATTCTTTCCCGTTTTCCCAAAGCCGAAGCGAAATGGAGGAGGGCAGGTGTAGCTGATGTGGTTGGTGTTTTGGTAAAGAAGGGGTGGATGTCAGGACAAACGTTGGAACTTCAAGAAGGTGCAAACAGAGATTTGCAGGGGCACAACCGCTTCGAACGATTTGTGGCTTAATTCAGAATTCATCTTGGAACGATTTGGAGCCTTGACGCTTAGTAGAGGTCCAAGAATTTGCTTTGGAGGCAACATTGTGGGCGAGGCTGCGGTGATTTACACGACGCTGTGAGGACTTACACGAGGCTGCAGACCCTGCACTTGCTGCGCTTGCGCTTTGCTGGAGCAGCTCTACATTTGAACACTGCAGGGTCTGGACGATATGCCAAGTTGTTACTTGCACAAGGCCAAGTGGACTTTGACGAGGCTGAGATCTGCATTTGTACTTTCCTGGGCTTCCTGGCGACATTGATGAGGCAGAGTCGAACCCAACGAAAGTTCATGATCTCAATTTTTTATTTACAGCACAGTCTCACACTTTGCAGAGTAGGCCTTTAATACTTTACAGCTCCTCAGTAACAACATTAATGGCCAGCAGCAGTTTCATTAGTGGATAAATTGAGCGATCTCTTGAATTGAGCAGAATCCTCAGGAGCTGGGTCTCTATTGATATAATATCGTTGTTGAAGTTTCCAGCTTGCCCACCTGATTTGAGACGCATTGCCTTGATCCTCATGCAAATATGCTCGATGTACACTCCAAATCAAGTTTCCGCTATCAGACTTCCTTTCCTCCTGAGGCCCTTTGCAAGGACCTTGACGACGCCTAAGACCATGCCACGGCTCTTGACTATTACCGCTGCCGCTGCCGCTGCCATCATGGGTTCTGCTTGCTGGTTTCTTCACTATGGGTGCTGCTATCCTCGTCGCCACGGCCGCCGTCACCAGGCCTTGGAAGCAGAGGATGGATATCAGACCGCCCAGCTTCTTTAAGGTTTCGTGCTGCCTTTTGGACAGGGATGCGTTCTCAGCCGGTGTGTGAGTGTTGTCGATATTCTCATCCGCAGCGAGTTTGACTTGCCTTATACGGTCCCGACCATGCAGTTGCACGTGGTAGTGTCTCAACAACTGCTGCAGCACATTCACGTAGGTTTCTCCAAACAGGCTATATAGTCCTCGACAAGGTTGATGTGTTGGCACGAGTGGTTCTGAGAGAGAGTATGTAGATGGGGACTCGATAGGGTGTGGTTGGAAGACGCCATCGTAGTTTCCTTGCTCAAGCGTGGTTGAGTGAGTCTGCTCATGTACGGGCTCGTCGTCTGTTAGCGGAAGAAGCGAGATGTGGGTAAACTCGACGACGATCGGTAGTTTGAATATGAGAACAAGTGAGCTGTGAAGGAACAGGTGCTCACTGCAGCGAAGCTATCACAAGTATCAGTCTTGCTGCATCGCCCCTTCATGTACTAATGATCAGTGACTATACCAGCTTTGGGTGAAGGCAGAGAGCTCTATACCTCCTACTCCACGTCTCTCACAAAACCTTTTCACACCTAAACGTACTACTACGCCACCGAATTTGCGGCCATGGAATGAATAATCTATAGCATGATTCCCAGAACTCACAATAAGACCATAACAGCGCTCTCCCCTTCATGTTCCCACCCAGCCCCAAAACCACATTCATAGACTGAAATATGGAGGAGGCACACTGAAATTTCTGCTAAACTTCCATTCTAGCGATACAGAAGCATTTCTATACCCCCAGACACGGTATTTGACAATCCAGTAAGCAAATCATCCCTCTCCCAAACTTCGCATCCCAACAATCCGTCACCCAGCTTTGTCTGACCCACAAAACCTGGGCTAACAATGATGGGTTCACGCACAGCCTTGCGGAGGTCCGAACGTGCTGGCTTCACCGGTGTATTGACTGGCTGGGATGCTGGCAAATAAAGCTGCGCTATCATACGCAAAACGAGGTGCTGAACTGTGGCGCGCGGGCGCAAGTTGCCGCTCGACGCGCTGGTCATTGACATCTTCCACTGGCGCCCGCATGGTGGCTGGTGGTTTGACCTGGAGTATTCGCCACATTCGGTCATCGTTGAGCGCAGCGACCTCGCGGAATCTACACGCAACATCGTCAGAAAGTGCTCGCACAGTCAAAGTCCATTGCTCCTCCGCGGCGTGAAGTCACCGTGAAGCGAACAGCCAGCTGTCTGTCCCCCCAGCTGCTCCCCATTTCCACCCAACACTACAACGCGCATCACCCTAAACATCACAACTCATCACACAATCACCGCACTTCAGCACCAAACACTCCATAGAAGAATATCATCAGATGTAATTACCCGCCCTTCGCATGACCTGTCTATGTGCCCTATTCCTCAGTTGCCGCATCATTTGTATGCGTGCGTGCTTGCTTATGCCTCTATTCCCTATCGTGTTTCGGAAAGAGGAAAATGTATGCCTCCCGTTCGCTATGCACCGTTCGTTTGGGTACAGAATTGATACAAATGAAGGAAAAAACACCCCCCCCCCACCCCGACCCTCCCAGATTGAACGAAAGAAGCTTCAAAACCACCCGGTCCGTGGTATGGGACATTTTCTTCCGTGTTCTGCTTTGTTGAGAGAATATCAGCAGCAGAAGAAAATCAAATTTTCGTCTTATTGCTTCTTCCACTGATGTGGGTTCCCATCAAAGCGCGCCTGCATCGAGTTCAACGCGAGATCCATGCCACAGACTGTGAAGGACAGTTCCTCCTTCCCGTCAATACGACCTCAATCAAAGTCGCATCAGCCCAACGAAGGCGGCCCCCACCCATACCCCCGCCCATCCTCCCTCTTAACCTCCCCAGCCGCAAATCCCCCAGGCACAATCATCCCCGCAGAGAAAGTAGGCAATCGCGGCCCCCTCTCCGCAAACCCATGGTCCAAGAACGGATTCGCCTCGTGCCCCCTCTCCCCCCTCTGCTCCCTCTGCTCCCTCTGCTCATTCATCCTCTGCTCCGACATTCGCTGATAGTCCTGCGAATACAGGTTATGCACGAACTGCGACGGCGGGGTCGGCTGCGCAAGCCCAACCCCACCACCCGCGCCATCATAATTCAGAAATGGCGATTGTCGCGGCGGCGCGATCCCGCCTTCGGTTGGGCTGATGCGCTCGGCGGATGGCGTGCCGGCCATGCTCTCGGGCCCGGGCGTGCCACTGCCCATGACCTCCTCGCCGTATTTGTTGGTGTATTTCTTGCGCGCGAGGGTTTCTTTGCGCTTGGATACTGCGCCTGTCATGGAGCCGTTGGCCCAGCGAGCTTTGAGAGATGTTAGTATGAGATGGTCTTGTATATGGGGAGCAAGCAATAGACAGGAAAGAAGAAAAGACACGAGAACGGAGGTACGCGTAGGGCAGTTATGGCGCGCAATAAGAAACAAGCAAAAGGACTCGACAAGAGAAGAAAACACAACCCAGCTAACCTTTCATACTAGCGCTCATCTTCTCGCTCTTACTCATCTCGCCATAAACCTTCTCGCCATCCTCCCCCCTCCCATCCCCCGACGCCGAGCCTCCCGCAGGCGTACTGCGACGACCACTGGCATACTCGCGCGCGCTTCCGCCATCCTCAGGCAGCGAGCCCGAGCAATCACCCATCATTATTGTCGCCGACTGCGGCGTCTGCCAGACCGGCTGTTGCTGCTGCTGCTGCTGCTGCTGCGGCGGCGGCGGCGGCGGCGGCGGCGGTTGCGCAGGCGCACCACCCTGCAGCATAGAAGGCGGATCGCCAGGAAACATGATCCCCGTCCCCGGCAGCGACGGCGTGATGGGCCCCATGCCAGGGCCAAAGATGTTGAACTCGCCGCCGCCCACATGGCCATGGAAGCTCGACGGCGGCTGCAGCGGAAACGAAGGCTGTTGTAGCTGGTGCGGCATGACCGGGGGTGCTTGCGCGGGCTGGGGTGTGGCGCTCGCGCCGCGACGGTAGTTGAGCTTGATGCGCGGCCTGCGCGGGGAGGAGGGCGCGGGCGCTGACGAGGCTTCGACAGTGAGGTGGTGGTGTTGCTGGCTAGGTGCTAGGAAGGGGTTGATGCTGCCACTGCTGCTACTGGGAGCGGCGGGCGGTGGTGCGGGGATGTTGGGGGGCTCGACGTTGGGGGGCGCGAGGAGCGGGCCGGGACCGCCGCCTGTGACGTTGATGAAGGGGCTTTTGGAGGACGAGGCCTTGGGCGCGGCGAGGGGGGAGGGCTCGACTTGGTAGCCGACGCTGGGTGCAACGGGAGGTTGATGTGGGATCGATGCGGCGTTGGAAGGGTAGGAAGTCGGCTCGTCGCCGTTCTTGCCGCGCCTTGCGCGTCGGGGCGGGCGCTCGGTGGTGTCCCGCATGGGGTCGGCGATCTCGGCGTAGTTCCGCTTCGGCCTGGCGCGCAACGAGTAGCTGCTGCCGACAGTGCGCTCCGAGCTGGCCGACGACGACGTAGATGGTCGCGCCTCCTCGGGCGTGTCAGTGCCGTCGTTGGTGGGCATGCTGCTAGCGCTGTAGAAGTTGAAGGAGGGGATCTCCGCCTTGTTGGTTTTGCGACCGCCAACACGGCGCTTCTTCGGCGTGGGATCGCTCTGGCCGTCGAGTTGGGAAGGACCATCGGATTGATGGTTCTCGATGGACGCGGTGGGGATATCTTGAGGTTGAAGCTCGGGAGCGGCAGCTCCGCGACGCCGCTTGCGCGTGGAGATGGGCTGGTAGTCCTCCGCGTTGTGGGTAGGCTCTGGTGTGCCTTGCGCGGCGATCGCGTCGGCAGCAAACGTAGCCTCTAGAGCAGCATTAAGGTCACTGGTAAACTCCTTAGTGTATCTGGCGACGTCTTGCTCCGCCTCCGCTTCGGCGGCAAGCCTGGCCTCAGCTTCTCGCACAGCCTTGGGCTTGGGGCCGCGCTTCTTCTTCACAACTTCGACTGCTTGAGGCGTAGTATTTGCCTGAGACTCGTTACGCTCATCATCGTCGCTCCAAACAAGTTCACCCTGGGCATTTCTCTTGCGGCGGCGGCGCTTATGCTTAATGGGCTGCTCCGGCTCCGGCGTAGGAGCCACACTAACGTCCTTGCTGTCGATGGACAGCGAGAGCACCCGTGGCTTGCGGGTCCGCTTGCCTGTAATGATGTTGCTCTCGGGAGTGTCTTCCGAGACACCACCCACGACAGCCTCGACCGCGCGGACGCTGGGCTTCGGTCGGTTGCGAAGACGTGTGTTCTGCAAACCATTACGCTGCGACTCAGGATCTTGCCTTCCAACCATGCTGGCACGGGGATCCAGCTCGAACCCGAAAGAGTTGGCAAAGACCTGGTCCTGGAACCGCTGGTAGGCCTCAGGGTTGGCGTGACGATTCTGGTGCAAGTACTGCTTGTTCCGTTCGAGACGGATACCTTTGATCTCGAATTCGCGCTTCTCGGCGCTGATGGTGCCCATTGGCTTGGCCATGTCGCGGGCCTCGCGAGCCGCATTGGCTTGGTCGTGTGCACGGCGACGGACGGCGTTGTCCTCGTCCTCGGTGATGAGTTTCTGCTTTGTCCACTCGTCCTGATAGCTCTTCAAAGCCTCAAAGCCCATCTGCAAGATGTTGCTTAGGTTCTCGTCTGACAGAGTCTTGTACTCATCGAGGACCTTGGTAAAGTCAGAAGGCGACCTACAGCGGCGGAAGGCGCGCTGCTTAGGCTTTCGCATCGACGCAATGACGGGCTCGGGGGAATTCGCCCTACTAGGAGCGGCCGAGTTACCAGGCGTGAGAGCATCCGACATGGCACCAGGTGTTGGAACACTGGAGCCGAGCTCTCCATCAAGGCCAGGGACCGGCTCTTCACTGCCGATCTGGTTGTCGGTAGCGACAGAACCAAGATCATCGCCGGCGGCATCAACAGGCTTGAGGGCCGGCGTCTCGAGCGGCGTGGCAACACCCGAATCACCCCTCACCTCGGGGTACATGTCGAACACGTCGTCAAGGTATGGTGTGAGATAGGAGTAGTCTTGAGTGGGCTGAGCGGGAATAGACCGCGGCTGCGCAGCCCGAGCAGCAGCGCGACCGACACGTCGCTCCTTGGGAGCAGGCAAGCCTTTGCTCTTGGGTGCAGGAGCCTCTTGCTCAGCAACCTGTCGCTTGTGTGGATTGCGAGGCGAGCGCTTCACAGGCGTGTTGGGGCTGACAGTGACAACCTCCGGAATCAATCCGTTGGCGACAGCTTGGCGGTAGGCCTTGGTGCGGCGATCGATCTTTTGCAAGCCGAGCGACGCGGCAGTGACAGGCGTGGCTTGTGCTTTTGAAGATGACGGCGCAGGCGCGTCGTCAACAACGACAGGAGCGGTCCCGGTGACACGTCCGGTGTTGCGCTGTGCGAAAAAGTGGGGTCAGTGAAATGTGTTTTGAAGGTTGGGTAGTATGCGCGTTGGTGCGAATTTGACAAGTTGACAGGTTGAGGAGGAAGCGGATTGAGTCGAATGTCAGGACTTACGCGAGGGCGAAGAGACTTCTGGGACTCCTGGGTAGGAGCCATCTTGTTCTGCTTGCGCTGTTGCTCCGGCGTGACTGGTGTTTGTTTCGATCGCAGAGGAATGTGGTTCTTTGGCTTGCTTGGGAAAACCGGTGGCCTTGTTTGAAACTGAGAAGAAAAGAGTTTTGTGATGCTTCCGATGGGGCCATCTGGCGGCAGGATCTCGGTGGTGTCGGAATCAATTGACTCTTGCGAACTTCCGCGCGCCGGTGCTGGCCTTTCCGAGTAGAGTGGGAAATCAGCGTTGATGTTGAAGCTGTTCTGGTCAATCTCGGGCGCTTCTTCGTGCGGTGGGGGAAAGTCGCTCGCAGGGTCGGTTGCAAAATCAGCAGCGCTGAGGATATCGGGCGAGTCCAGTAGGGCGTTGTTGATGAACTTAGCAAGACCTGATGAGTTGAATTCGGTCTGGTCGTCTCCATTCGCTTCCATACCAGCCTCGCTTGCCTCCATGGAAGCCGATAGACGGCGTGCTTCGGACAGTGCCCTAGCCTCGTAATCCGAAGAAGCCTCAATGCCGGCCAAGATCTCGGTAACATCCTCGGCGATACTTGAGCCAGCTCTGAGATCAAAGTGTGCTTTCATGTCCTTTTTCTCACTTTCTTTCTCAGCTTCCTGCGCAGCCACTGGCGAGTCACTTCGAGCCTCGACAGCAACCTCGACAGCAGCCTCGACAGCAGCCTCGACAGCAGCCTCGACAGCAGCCTCTACAGCTTTAGCAGCGTGCTGGCCGTTGCCATTTTTTGTGGGAGACTGGGCAGAATTGTTGCTGGCTGTTTCTGACGGCTGGCTGTTGGATGACGACGAAGTGAACTGCATGGCGAGTGGAGCGCCGACCTCAATAGTGTCCTTCAACTCGGTATCGGATGGCTGTTGTTCAGGCGAAGGGTTGACCACAGGGGCAGCAAGCACAGTTGATTTCCTCTTGGTGTACGCCCGCTTCGGCGGTGCCGGTGCAGGTGATGCTGTGCGTTGCTTCAGTGCGCGGGTCTTCTTCTGGGCCACAATGGCGCCAGGTGTGGTGGGTTGTTGCTGTTGTGGTTGCTGCTGTTCCTCGCGCTCCTCACTATCGGCGCCTTTCATAGTCTTCAGTCTGGCAGCACGCACGGGCCTAGTGGCAGGCCCAGAGACGGTGATCTGCTGAGAATCCTCGCGGTCGGCGGCAGGGCGAGGTATTTCCGAGTCCTCGTCATTGTTCATCTGGGCATAGTCGATCCTAGTCCGCCTGCGCAGCGAGTGTCCGCCTTTGACCTTGGCGTCCTCTGCAGCATCCCCAGCTTCCCCATCACCTGCAGACTCTGTGGGATATTCCAGGGTGCGGGCTCTCCTCCGGCCTGTGGCGCCCCGAGAATTTGGCTGAGCAGTAGAAAAAGTGAACGACTGGGACTGAGCCAGACCGTGCTTGGGAGCCCGTTCGGAACGAGGCCCAAGATCGGCATTTGACATGTTTGACAGGTTTCCTCGTGCTGAGGGTGGTGACATGGGAGTGTGGGTGGGCGAGTGAGAATGGGAGAGGGAAGTGTTATTACCGCGGCCGCGAGTGGCGGGCGTACGGGCATTGATGGTGGCTCCCGAATCGCCAAATTTGATCATGTTGGTCAGCGAGTTGACTGCAGAGGCAGAACCGGAAGTAGACTTGGGCGAGTCATTTTGAGGTGGAGGGTGAAGTTGAGTGCCCGAGGATGAAGACGAGGGCCTGCCACCACGGGATGAGCCCCTGGCCCGAGTTGATTTCCTGCCGCCACGATTTGACGGCGGCGGCGGTGGTGGTGGTTGTGGTTGTTGTTGTTGTTGTTGCTGTGGTTGCGCCTTCTGATTTTGGAATTGGTCTTTTTGATCTGGAGAATGAGGCATCTGTTGATCTTGATCTTGTTGTTGTTGTGGTGGTGGTGGTGGCAGCTGCTTTGGGTGCGAAACGGAAGTAGATCCAGCGTGGTGCAAGTGCTGCTTGGTTTGGTGGTGAGCGTCCATGGCAGCTGCAGCCAATCACAGGCCGGCTCCGTCAAAGAAACAAGGGGACAGGGTCACGGCTGCCGAAAAGGGCTTCTTCACTCGCAGCGCCCGGCATTAGCTGCGCACCCACAAATAAAACAGGATGATGGACGGCTGTCAAATGCAAACAGCAGATCGAAGAAGAACGAGACAGTAGAGTGCAAATGGCGGCGGGTGAGAAAAGTGTGTAAGACTGAGGGTCGCTGGGAGTGGACATATGACATACAGCACCTCGACACCTCGACGCACATGTCCTTTCCAACCTTTGCCCCCCCTTGGCCCTTGGACACAGCGCCCCCCACAACAAGGCGGCATGTACCGGAATAATTGTGAAAATGCAGACAGTAGCACGACCGTGTAAGTGCAATGCCGGCTGTGTATTTTTCGAGTTGGTGACAGTGGTGACGGGGTGCAATATATGAGTGGGCATGCGAAACAGCGCGTGTCTTATTTCCCTGCTTGGACTTCGCTGGACAGGATTCATGACCTGACCTAAGC
Source organism: Plenodomus libanotidis (assembly GCA_022609195.1). NCBI lineage: Eukaryota > Fungi > Ascomycota > Dothideomycetes > Pleosporales > Leptosphaeriaceae > Plenodomus > Plenodomus libanotidis. The sequence continues at coordinate 24,532 of JAGKQA010000071.1, forward strand.
TGCTAGGTTTTTGGAGGTCTAGGTCCACTTTCTCATGTAAGCCCGCCTGCAGCGGCGCTCGGGCCACCGGTCAGGTACGAGAGTACTTCCGTCCTTCAAGCCGTTTTGGGCAAGAGCTGAGACCAATCCCATTCCGCGCAGGGACAGCAGTATCGCGCTAGTCCCCGCACACTCTAGCGGTGTCGACCCCTGCCTGCCTGCCTGCCTGCCTGCCTGACGTGCAGTTGCCCTCGTCTCGACCTCCAACAGCTGCCCCGTGAACCTCATACGTCACGACATGCCTCTCTCCTACACAAACTTGAACTCGTCTAGGACTGTCCCTCTGTACCTATGTGCTTCTGAGAACTTGAACTGCACCTCTATTGAATCAACCATCGCACTACATCCACCTCAACACACCTAAACAGCTCCCTCATCCCCGCTGCCCACCATGGCAAGCAAGCGCGCCCCCAAAGCCCCAGCCGACGCCGACATCGACGAGCTCTTCGCCGACATCGACACCAAGCCCAAAGCCGCCGCACCAGCCAGCTCCGGCAAGACTCCCGTCTCCGCAAAGCCCAAGTCCGCCGGCGGCGGCGACATCCTCGCCGAGCTCGAGGACCAAATAGGCGAGAAAGCGCCCTCGCGACCCCACACCCCGCGCGTCTCAACCAACAAGCCGCCGCGCACTTCGCTCGACCAACCGCCGTCCGCGACCGGCTCGCGCAAGTCTGGCGAGAGTGCGCGTCCGCTGCATGCGAGCTTCACGCCTGGTGCTACGTCGGGCGAGCTGGCTGACGTCAAGGAGACGGTGGAGCAGGCACAGCAGCAGCAGCAGCCAGTGGCACAGGAGGCACCGGTTGTGGCGGCTGGTGGTGGCTGGTGGGGTGGGATTATGTCGACGGCTACGGCGGCTATGAAGCAGGCCGAGGCTGCTGTGAAAGAGATCCAACAGAACGAGGAGGCTAAGAAGTGGGCGGATCAGGTGCGCGGAAATGTTGGTGCTCTAAGAGGACTTGGTAAGTTGGATCAATGATCTTCCTGTCTGCTGCGACAAGTTCGGTGATACAACGTCGGGAATATTGAGAGGCTGCCGGAAGGTCCAAGTGGACGCGGAAGGCGGTTCGTGCAGCAACACAAGGTCGAGTGGGCCCACACTCGGAGACGTGGTCCACGATGCATCTCGAGACACGTGCATCACGTCGAGCAGTCCTTCCGACAATAGGAAACTGGACTCCAGGCTTTGCAGGCGTGTTGAGAGGTGTGTTGTGAAGCCATGATACTGCGTTGCCAGGCGGAAACACCGTACTGCCCGCGCAGACTTGTCGTTGGATGGGACACAAGGCGCCTTGGAATCGAGTGGGTCTTCAACCGCATGGTAGAGTTTGGGAAAGTGACCTATGGCCGTCTCGAGGCACCAGCACTTGGACTCGTGCAATCGTGCGATGGAAGGCTCTACACCAGTCTACCGCTGTGTACTCTTGAAACCGCTATTTTTGGCCGTCACACAACACAAGCCGATGGCGCACAAGCTGACATACCACCTAGGCGACGGCCTCGCCTCAAGAGCCCTCCCCACCCTCTCCAACATCATGAACACCCTCGCGCCCCCAATCTCCCAGCACGAGCGCCTTCTCATCCACATCACCCACGACCTCGTCGGCTACCCCTCCCTTGACCCCGTCATCTACGGCGTCTTCAACCGCGTCATGGCGCAAGTCGAAGGCGGCGACCTGATGGTCGTCCAGCGCGGGCACGAAAACTCCATCAAGTCGCCCTCCAACGAGAAATCCGGCTTCTTCTCCGGCGCCCACAGCACCGCCGGCTGGCGCGACGGACCCTGGTGGCGCGACGTCGGCTCGCCCCGCGACCTCGGCCTCATCAAGGGCCTGACCGAGGGCACCAAGCTGTGCCGCGCCAGCGCCGAGGGCTACAGCACCGAGTACTTCTCCACCTCAGGCGGCGTCGAGGGCGCGCGCGCGCGCGCCACCGAGCCCGTCAGCGAGAGCAACCCCGTGCGCAGCTCGGATCTGTTCCTCGCCGTGCAGGCAATCCTCGCAGACGAGGACAAGGAGCTGTTCAAGGGCGCGACGGCCGCCGAGAGCGAGAAAGCCTCGTCGGCCGTGGCTGAGGAGGAGACCAACGACGAGCTCGTCTACTTCGCGGTGTATATCTTCGACCCCGTGCACGAGATCAGCTACAGCGCGCTGAGCCAGGGCGTGCCGGCGCGGTGGATTCGGTGGATGGACGCCGCGAGCCCGCTGACGCCTGCGAGCAGTACCGATGGCGGCGCGGCGGCGGCGGCGGCGGCGGCGCTGGACATGGAGAATGTGCCGGATGAGATCCGCGATATTGTCGAGAGTGGGGGCGTTGATCCGCGCGAGTGGGTTGCGGAGTGGGTCGAGGAGGTGTTGACGCTGGCGGTGGGCGTGGTGGCGCAGCGGTATGTTGCGCGGCGGATGGGGGTCGGTGAGGGCGGGCTTGGAAAGGGGAAGCGGCGGATGGAGGAGGTTGTTGCTGAGGGCGGTGGGGAGATGGCGCGGGCTGGTGTTATCTAAGGGTCATGCGTGTCTTGAGGAGTCTGGTGTTGAGGAAATTGCTCGGATAGGGGTATGCTGTTTCGTCATAGGAAACTTACTTGTATGGATTGTGATGCTGGCATTGAGAAACATCCTGTTAGCTTCCTGGCTTTGTCCCTACTGCTCAACTCTCTTGTGAGTCCTCATCAGTATACAGCAGGAACTCTTCAAGCCAGTCGCGCTTTAGGACTTACATCTTCCTTGACTCAACATCTGCCCTAACTTGTCTCGTGAGTGCTGCCATTGATTGTACTCACCAAGCAGCTTCATCATCACCCGCCCGGAGCTTGGGCAGGATTGTGGGAATCGTCGCTTTCTCAAGAGCAGCAGCAGGGTATCATACACTGTACAAGACACATACCAATCACATCCCCATTTTTCCATCAGAGACAAAATGATTCGCGCGTCGTCGCGTGGATGTCTTTTTGATGCGGGAAATGCGAATGTGGGCAGTGTCCGGAGCAGTGTTTCTTGCGCCATTGCGGTTCATCTCGAGCACGAAATCCTTCCGTTACGTTACACATGTTTTCCTCGCACCATCTCCTACTGGCCAAAACATGTTGGCAAGAAAAGTATTGTGATGGAACCTTTCCATTGCGGACTTCGGAAGGGCGAGGCTGCATGAGGAGGGTGGCGGCGGTGGCGACGGTACTGATTGTCTTTGCATTGACGTATACGGAGACGACACTGACTTGGTGGATAGCAACGGTGGGAGGGGGTACAGATGATACCAATTTCGTGGCTTGGTTGAAGGTTGCTGTTGGAGGCTGTTTTCAGAAGAGAGGCCCGGGCAGTTCCAGGAATCAGGGAGCAGACTGCATAGTGCAACTGAGAATCGTTGTCAGCATGGTTACCCGCCGCTCAAATTTCTCATATTATGTGGATCTGAAGTAAATCATGCGAATTTGCAAGATGCTCTTGCATCCCTCTGGATAGTGTGTTGCTCTGACAAAACGCACATTTTGTTGGGCACGGAAATTGCAAAATTCGGAAGACAAGCATGCATAAATATGCACATCTCTTGGGACACAGACGTATGGTCTGATCAAGCGCGAAAGTTCCTAGTCATTCTCCTCTACGTACGGAAACATGTAAAACAGTAAATAAAGCTTCGTACATGTGGCTCCGCTGATGGAACTGACCCTTTCCTTGCTCACACTGGACCAACCGGCGTCCAAGGCTCGCACCACATCCTCCGCCGCGTCACTGACGCCTTTGTATGATGTTTCAGCGGCATCAACGACAGACTGGTCCGGCTACCTGAATGATGGCAGCTACTCCATGACCTGCGTCATCCACAGAATCGAAATCTTCAACGACCTCTACGGTTCCATCACGTACGTTGGGAAGCGGTCTGGACAGTTTTGGATGAACTGGGACATCGATGGCTTTGCATCTCCGGAGGCGAATGGCACAGAGAGGCCTTCGGAGCTTTTCGAATACACGTCGGATGCACGGAAGTCCTTGCCCATTGTATTGGCAAGAGGATAAGGAATCCGGAGTAGCGGCAACCATACCATCTATGATCTGTGATTATCCCAAATGTGAGTACGCTCAGACGGATGATACTAGAGGTGCTTATCCCAAGAGTGATTACCTCAGGAGTGATTATCTCAGGAGTGAAGGTTCCAAAGGCTATCAGCCTAAGAGTGGTTCTCCTAAAGACAATCATCTAGTGGACGACGCTCCCGAATTGATGAGAGGAGGCCGGGCTGGCTCTATGCACGGTGGCCGCTTCCTCGAATCCGGGGTTCCGGCTCCTTGATAGCAAACCAGCGAGATGACATGACAAAACCTTCATCCAGACCTCCAAGCTTTCTAGAAACAGTCATTAGACACGAACATGTTCAGACTCAACATCGTGCTTAGCCTATTCATCGTTGCCGTTGAATACGCATCGCAAGTCCCTCTCAACGAACCTACGAGTCCCGCGACCCGGAACATCCCCCATGTCCTACCCTCAGAGCGTGTCTTCCTGCTCAACGTGCCGGAAGCCTACACTCACGGAGAGCCACATCCCCTGGTCCTCTCCTTCCACGGAGGTAAGCAACCCCCCGTCATGTTCCCTCCTGCTAGTCAACTTTATCAACTAACAGCCTCGCAGCCAGTGGGTTCAGCACTAAGCAACAACAACTCACCGAACTCTCCAACCCAGCCCTCCGCATCGCCAACCGCCCGTTCCTCACCGTCTACGGCCAAGGCGTCAACAACACAGACTGGCAAATGACCCACATCTGGAAAGGCGCGCCGTACGAAAACAAAACCGCCGACGACATCACCTACGTCCACGACATGATCGCCACCGTCGCCGCCACCTACACCCTCGACCACGCCCGCATCTACGCCTGCGGCAAGTCCAACGGCGGCGGCTTTACCGCGCTCCTCGCCTGCCGGCCCGACACCTCAGCCCTCATCGCAGCCTTTGCCCCCGTCGCGCCAGCTCTCTACGAAGGCACCGCCGCTTTCCACGGCTGCGCCCCCTCGCGACCTGCGCCTATGCTCCACGTGCACGGGCTAGAGGACACGGTCGCGCCGTTCTACGGCCGCACGCCGGAGGAGGGGGGTTTCGGGCCCGAGCCGGACGTGCGGGTGTGGCGGCGGCAGTGGGCGGCGCGCAACGGCTGTGCGAAAGGCCGGTATTCAGGGGACCTGGCGCAGCCGGACTCATTCATGGAAGTACATGACGGCGTCTGGGAGGAGGTGTGGGACTGTGACGGCGCCGAGGTGAGGGCGTTGACGGTCGAGGGGCTGGGCCATGCGTGGCCGTCGACGGAGGGGTTGGATCGCGCGGGCGCGCCGAACCATACGGCGAACTTCAACTTGACGAGTCAGCATTTGGTGCAGTTCTTTTCAAGGCATGCGTTGGACTGAGATGGGGACATGGTCGCGATGGCGCGTGGTCTGGACTGATGGGGTTAGTAGACCGCTTTCCGCGGTTCTTGGGCTGTTCGTTTACTATCAAACGCAGGCTCATACGAATGGATGCGGGGATAGACTCGAGACACAATCCTGTTGAACAGAAACTGGCAATCCTTCACTGTCTTTACGCGAGTTGTGTCCGCCGGAAACAATGTTAGCGCAGATGGCTGCTCTTTGTTTCGTGAAGCCGTCTCCGCCACTTCACGAGCGTCGGCCGCAGGATAAGTCTGCAGGAAAGTTCTCCTCGGGATACTGCTCTTTGGAATAATCGTCTCTGGGATAATCGCCAGTGGGATGGACCTCCTCTACGGTGTATATTCCAGATTCCGTGCTCTCGCCATTGGCATGAGACCTTTATACCCAGCTCACCACCACGTCTTGAGCTACCTCACTCTCAAAATTGTGTGCACTGGACAAAATCAGAATCATCACACATGGCTACATCCCTACACCCAAGACGACTCCGTTTCGCAGACGACGTCGTCGGCCAAGGCCCCACCAACGCGCCAGCACCACAACGAGCCGCAGACAACCCAGCCCTCACACACACCAAAAGGGCCCTCACCGACCGTTTCGCCGAATGGCGCCGTGGTAACTACGCCTGGGTCGAAGCGAACCGGCAATCGCAGATCGCGGCCGTCGTCCACCCCAAGCCTGGGGCATGGGATCCGTGGGATCTGACTGATCCCGCCGACGACGGGCTGATGGACGGGATCAGAGCGAACCGGCGCAGATTCCGGCAGGCCAACCTCGATGAATTAAGCAATTCAGCGCTGCGTCCGGCGCGGGCTGGGCAGGTGGAAGTGGCCAGCACGGCTTTGACTGAGCGCCTTGCGCCAGTGGGGATTCGAAGGGTGAAGGCACTCGGTGCGGGTGGGCGTGCGGCCGTGTTCCTCTTCACAACAGAGGATATCACCGGCGCACACCACAACGTAGTGGTAAAGAAAGACCTACAGCGCGGCGCAGCGGGCACAAAGGCCGAGATATACGCTTTGAAGGTATGATAAGCCTCCCTTTGTGAGGTGACGCAGAACGCAGGAAGTTCATGCTAAGGTCCAAAAACTCAAGCGCCTGCAAGGCAAACGCCACATCACCCAGCGTCTTCTCCTTCAGGCAATGCCCGACCCGACATACGATCCCACCGCGCCCCATCCCCCGCGCGACCGCGCCAGCGGCATCGCCGCTCTCGGCGCCCGCCTCAGCGCACTAAGCATCATCCTCTTCCCGCGCCAGGCACCCACGGCCCCCGAGCCGCGCGCAACCGTCCCCAAGTCGCGCATCCGGCGGATTCGCCGCGAGCGGCGACGGTTCGACGCGGCGGAGGAGACGCTTGTGATGGAATACATGCCGCGCGGGGACCTGGGCTCGTGGCTGGCAAGGTTTAATCGTCTTGGGAACAGGAGGAGACCGCCAGGGGAGGTGTTGTGGTCGGTTTTTGGATGTTTGCTGCGCGGGTGTGTGGCGATGGCGTATCCGCTTGAAAGGGCGGTGGGGGACGCCGAGTGTAGGAGGCAGATGGGAATGCGGACGGAGGGTATCCCGGGGGGGAGGGCCAGGGAGCGGAGGGTGGTGGATGCGGCAGTGCATTTTGATTTGGGTTTGTCGAATGGTGAGTTTGTGGTGTATTGTGTGTGAGTGTTTGGCAGATGGCTAATCTGATGTGCGTGTGTGAAGTACATGTTGGGAGTTTTGACGATGGTCATTCTCATGAATACTTCCCTCTTCTCAAGGCACGTCTGCGCAGTCTATTCTATAGGTGGGAGACACGCATGCTGACGGTTTGGTGCACAGATTTCGAATTTTGGGCTTGCTGAATTTCCAAGAGGGACCATGTTGCGGATGTCGGAGTCGTTGATGGAGTGAGTTACTGGTGTGAATTACCCTTGTATGAAGATCTTTTGGCTGATATAGAGGCACGAACAGTCCGTACCTTTGGCGTCTTCGCTGGAGAGGACAGCCTGACTCCCTGCTCCCCGAACAAACATCCGAAGCATGGGACTACCTGCTGAGCCCGCTGGGCCTTCGCCCACAAGCCGTCGCTGGGAACTACTCCTCAGCATCTAACGTGTTGTAAGTGTCACCTGATTCAGCCTCGCAAGAGACCTTGTCTCGTCTCATCGACCTCCTCGAAACAAAGTTAACGCAACCAAGCCACATGGGCCTAATAATGTGGCAGCTAATAACAGGCTACGCGCCCGAAGTCCCCTTCACACCCCGCCCCTACGCAACAAGAATCGCGGGCCAATCCATATCAGGCTGGTCCTACGGCCACGCGCTGCTCGAGGAGAATAACGCCTGGGACCCCGACAGTGCAGTTCCGCAGGCGCTGCTGAGGACAGTCGTGCAGTGCATGGACTACATCCCGCGGCGCAGGCCGGATTTGTTTCGGCTGGAGCAGATTATTGAGGATTCTGCGCCGCGTGATGAGCATCGGAGTGAGGGGGCGCGTGTGGCCATGAGGGAGTGGTCGGAGGGGTGGTTTGGGGATGCGCCGGGCATGGCTGGGGGCGATGGGATCGGGGAGCTGTGTGAGCTGTGCGAGGATAGACACAGGGCTTGATTAGCCAGACTTGTTGCTGAGGAACAAAAAACAATTGCTCATATTTGATTTTTGTTATAACGCCCATGGCGCCGAGGATGTGATATTTGGTACTGATATGAGGTGGATCTCCATTGTCGCGCAGCCTGACAGGTCCCAAAAGCTCACCAGACACCAACCAGACAGTAACGTACGGCCACTATATCCATACGAGACCAACACTTTCGAACAATCAGAGCGCTAATCACGTAGTAGAACAACTTCCCAATCTGCACTGCAAGAGTTGACGACTGACCCAGTGGTCCGATATCGGCCTCTTCGCCCAGCAGTTGAAGCAACATACAAAAGAAACAAACCTGAGAGACATCTTTGGTAAACTTCAGTATGCATTTTGCTTTCAAATTCCTTTAAGACTTCTGTTCCTACACCAACCATGGCGGCCCCCCTCGAGAAAGCGGCCTACACCCACGGCCACCACACCAGCGTAGTCTCCAGCCACGCGCGCCGCACTGCCCAAGACAGCGCCGCCTTCCTCCTCCCACATCTCCTCCCCCACCACCAAATCCTCGACATCGGCTGCGGCCCCGGAACCATCACCGCGGACCTCGCGGTCCTCGTACCCGACGGCAGCGTCACGGGCGTCGACGCTGTAGCATCCGTGCTAGACACCGCGCGCGCGCACGTCGAGAGCCGGAGTATCACCAACTGCACATTCGAGGTCGTCGACGCTAATGCCTTGCCGTATGCGGATGGGTCGTTCGATGTGGTGTTTTGCCACCAGCTGTTGCAGCATGTCAAGGATCCCGTGGGGATTTTGAGGGAGATGCGAAGGGTGGTGAGGCCGGGTGGGGCGGTGGCGGCGCGGGAGGCGGACTACAAGAGCTTTGCGTGGTTTCCGGAGCCGGAGGGATTGGATCGGTGGTTAGGGTGGTATAGGGCGACAGCGAGGGCTTGTGGCGGGGAGCCGGATGCTGGGCGGTATGTGCACCAGGTAAGTCTCGACTCAACTTTTTTCCACCACGACAAGCTTGCTGATGGGATCTTTGAAAAGTGGGCGAAGGAGGCTGGACTGGAGAAGGAACATCTGACGCTGAGCTGGAGCTCGTGGTTTTACACGGGTGAGGCCGCGATGAAGTTTGGTGAGAGCTGGGAGGGAAGGGCGCTGCATTCCGATTTTGCGAAGCAGTTCTTGGCTCATGGATTGGGGACGCAGGGGGACTTGGATGAGGTGAGTGCGACGTGGAAGAAGTGGGCTGCTGAGGAGGATAACTTCATTGTGATACCAAATGGGGAGATACTATACAAGGCACCTAGAACTCCACCGAAGTCTAGGTAGGGTAAAGCAAGAACATGTACGATTAGGCTCAATACAGCACCGCCGTCTCAGAACTCGGAGTGGTGCTTACAGAATACCTAGAGATTCCTCTGATCGAAGGCTGCACATGCCATTTCGGCAGCATTGCCGGGGCACATGTGTCCGTTTGGGACCACTAGGTCTTTGACAATATCATGGCCAATCAATGGACATACTGTACCAACAGGCTAGTCAGCAGCTACCAGCTGGGAAACTGTGGTGGTGCAAATGTGCGCAGGGTGCGGCACTAGACGACTTCCACCAGCAGTATCCGTGAGTGAGACATGACATATTATTACACCACCAATAGCTAGCTATATGGCAAGCTTTGATTTTACCTTTCCGGAGCTTCATTGTTTCGAGCAATTTATCTCCTCCCCGCAACACAGCATCCGACACTTAAGCCCAAGCCTCAATCTTTCGGTCGACAATGGCTGCTCTAAGTGGTCTGGAAACGTTTCTGATAAATACCTACATTACCATTGGGCTGCAAATCTATCTCACTGGTTTTAAAAGCGAAAATGCCAATTGAGATAGTAATGCAGTATCTTTCTTCGGCGTTCTCCAGACACTTGCATCTTCCTGGTTGAAGCGGCTATATTACGCCACTTTTAACGTACTTTTGTGGCCTTTCTGGATGCTTCTTTATGTCGGGTGGACTGCATGTTCTCCAGATGATTTGGTTTTCCCAGCCACTTGCTAGCAAAAGTGGTACCACAATAGGTTCGACCCGAGGAGCACCTTGACTTCTACAGACCACTTCAGACCAACTACGACTCTAGAGAGGAGCCACAGTCTGCATCAATCCTGCCTGCTTTAGCTGACAGGCGCCTAGCGAGAGACCAGTCTGCATCAGTCGTTAAGACGGAAGGGCCTGCCCAAGCTGACAGGCGCCTGGTGAGAGAGGGGGCCGGATGGAGAAGGCAAGGCGATGGCGGACTTGAATGACTTTGTTGTGTCTTTTCGCCCTCGGACTTATGATGTGGGTGCAACATCGAAGCAAGGGACTTTGTGCCACTACGGTCCTGCCTACAATCACTGTTTGGAAGCTCCAGCTGCACAGCTTGCTCGACGCCCCGGCATCACACCACGTTGAGAGTGAATTTGCTGGTTCGGTAAGCGAATCGCGTTCGGGACGTCGTCATTACCAGCAGCTAGCACGCAAGTTGTGGAAGCTGGACATCTTCTCGTCAGCTCAGCAACGCAACGGACATGCCGCTGCAGCAGCCTTGCTTTATGCCTCATCAAGGGAGCCCGAAAATTAAGTCAGGAAAGCAACAGATGCCACCGTGCAATTGTTGGTCGGATTTAGCAAGCTTGATCCTCTATTCTCCCCTCGTCCGCAGGGTGAGCTTTCAATATTGACCCACGCTGTCCCGAAACCCATTGATATCCACTTGAGTACGGAATCAAAGGGCAGCGCGCGCGGCGGCGTCTCAGCTCACTGACTTCGGCAACCCCCACTCCGTTGTGCACATATCGCGTGCGGGGCGAATGATATTGCGGCAAGTTAAGGTTAAACTCCCTGACAGAAAGCACCAACCACGGGGTATTTATACTTCGCCCAAACTTCGAGACGGGTAACAACAACACCACTCTGTGCGCCATGCACGTAATCCCACCTCATGCAGCCGTATCCTACAATCGACGATGCTATGGTGATCGTCACCAACAGGATCGTCGTGCCGCCGCGGGACGAAGGTGAAAATCGCAACTGGGCAGGTTTTTGGGCTTCGGTGTCGTGAGTGCGGGTGCTCCGAAAGCAGAGATTATGCTGTGCATGGCTTTTAGTTTTTGACACTGACAGTGACCAAAAGCTTGGTTCTCCCAGCAGGTCATGCCCACATAGGACGAATAGCGGGGTGAAACGTCAGGTCGAAATCAAGAAGACAAGATCAGCGCGAGCCATAGCATATCAAACACCTTACCGCTGTGTAGACAGTCCCATGGGCCTTGGATCCTCAAAGCGTGATGTTGGTTCAAAGTCCCTTCCAAGCCGAGAGAGTAGCTTCTGAATCGTCACTATGGCCACAGCTCAGGTAATCAGCAACATCACTTTATCTCCACAGCCCACAAGACCTTATCCGCTCTCACCAACTATCCCGTATCAGCAGAACGGCACCATGGTAATAGTGATGGTGCAAGCAGAGGACAAGTTCATACAGCAGAGGCTAGAGGTGCTGAATTGGGTTATTACAACGCTAGCGGCTATCGTGGTGGGATTGCGCATGCACAATAAGTTTCGACGAGCAGCTCGACTATGGTGGGATGACTGGATTGCCATCGTGTCTTCAGTATGTGCATTACTTGATAACCACATTATCAAGTGGCTCGCCAGCTGACACCCTTTCTCAGACCATGTTGCTCGCTCTGGCCATCAGCCTGACGTTCGAGATTCAGGATGGCGTCGGCAGACATGTCACGGGACTCACCCCGGCAGAGCTCGAGATGTTCAACCTGACGGACCAGCTTTCCTCGACTATCGCCATCGCGGTGACGTCCTTAGCCAAGACTGGCTTCGCAGTGACGCTGTTGACGATCAGCGAAGGGGGCCTGCGGACCTTCGTTTGGGCCATCATCGGCATTGTGAACGTCGTATCTGGGATCTCTGGGACGTTGATCTGGGTGCAGTGCACACCGTTGAGGAAGAACTTCGAGCCCTCGTCAGTCGGAACCTGCTTCCCGGGCCAGGTGCGAGTTGCGATACAGATTATGAATACCGGTATGTTCAGGGCTATGCGGTCTAGCGACTTGCCAAAATGTGCTGCTGACTCTCCTCACCTAGCTGTATCGGGAACTGCAGACATCACCCTTTCTCTGTTGGCTCTATATCTTGTCCACAGGAAGACAATGAAGCTGGGATACTGGATTGGCGCGTTATTTTGCTCCACCTTCGGCATATTGTGAGTCTCATAGAAACAACACCCGCGCCTGTGCTAACTCAAACCCCCTCAGTGCCGGTATCACGAGCTACTTCAAGGCAGGCGTCATTCATGTCCTGCTCGGAAACGACATCACATGTAAGTCCCATCCCCCATTACACGCCCGTGGCGTCGTATTAATGGATATCTATAGTCGACATAGTACCGCTCGTCGTCTGGGGCATCATCGAACCCGCCCTCCTCATCATCGCCGGCTCACTACCAGAACTTCGTGACTACGTGTGGAAACACCCGAAGCCCGTGCGATATCGTGCCGAGGAGTTCAACTACCGACCTGGTAGGTTCACCGATGCTGAGTACGAGTTCGCGCGGCAGCAGTATGCTGCTGCCGGCCAGAAGACGTTTCGAGGCCAGTACCAGAGCGAAAGAAATGATAGTTTGAGACAGAAAGTCTGGATCTGAGTGAAGGCATGAGACGGTCTCTGCGCAAGGCTCTGCAGTCAAGGTAAGCATCGGCTCTTTGTGTGATGTCTGTCTGGCCCCTGGACACACTTACTCCGTCGGACGTGCTCGGTTCCTTAGTTACACGGTAATAGATCAACATTCTTATCTCATATAGCGAGGCCATGCTCTCGTTGCTGATAGCCATGCATCTAAACAAATGCCCCCAAAAGCCTTGTGTATGACCGACGAGACACTCGCAAAATCTTCCAAACCTAGACGTAAACTCGACCCAGGACGTGCTGGCGATAAGAACCAAAGAGAAGGCCCAAGCAGCACAAATCTAGCCCATAACGCCCATCCGTATACTCTATGTGTCTTCACACAGGTCTTACCAACCAAACTTCTCTACAGCAAGCCGAATGTCTATACCCCTACTCACAGCCGCAGAGCAAGTATTCCTCACCATCCTGTTCAGCCCATCCGGCCCCGAAACCACAACAGTACTCTGCCTACCACCAAAACCACCCTCTCCCTCGTCAACAATCCACTCCTCCACCCGCCCCACAACATCCGGCCGCCCAGCCTCCTCAGTAGGCCTCGGCAGCACCAGCTCCAGCCCAGCAGCAACAAGCTCCTCAAGCACCTGCCCCGGCACCCAGCGACGATGCTCCTCACAGTGAATAATCCACAACATGCGCACACTCCGCCTTCCCCGAGGCTGATCCTTCAACAACGCCCATGCGAGCGGCAATGTCACAGCAATCCCGCTCCCACCCGCGACAAGCACAGCATTATCCGCCGCGCGCAGCATATCCAACGCGTGGCTCGACCCGTACGGCCCATCCAGACGCACCGTCACTGTGCGGTGCCGGTGCGCGTGGCTCAGCAGATCGGCCGTGAAGCCTGTCTGCGCGCGGATGAGTAGCCGCAGCGTGAAGCGGGGCGCGTGCGCTGCGGGCGCGGCGGATGCGATGGTGAAGGGGTGGACTTGTAGCGCGTGTGCGCGCCCCAGTGTGGGGATGGTGAGGAAGACGTGGTCGGTGGGCTTCCAGCCGGTCTTGATGTTCTGCCGCGGCCAGATACTCCACCACGCTCGCTGCGGCGGCGGCCTGTCCCACGCCGCGACCAGCACGATTGTTTCGCCGTCGGGGAGCACATCAAGCGCTGCGTCCACGGTGGCTGACTTCAAGGCTATGCGCCAGACGAGGCGGTCGACGAGGAAGATGGCCAGCGCGAGTTGGACCCATGGTCTTGCGACGTGCACGTGCTTGAACAGGAGGCCGAGCGCGAGGATCTGCAGGATGATGTGGGACGCCAGGAAGGCCTCGTAGCAGCGGCGGCGAAAGCTGCCGAGGGAGGTGAGGTAGAGCAGCTCGTAGCTGAGGAAGGCGCCGAGACCGTAGTAGATGAGCGGCCGGCTTAGGTACGTCCATAGATCGGGTTGGGGCCCAAAGAAGTCCGGGGCGAAGCCGGGCGCTAGCCTCCACTTTGTGCGTGCATCGTCAACATCTGGTAGTTACGACGTCTGATGGGGGAGAGGTATTGGAGCGCTGGGACCTGTAAAAATGCTAAGGAGAGCTACTCACGAGTGCCTCACCGACGGTATGGACGAGAGCCTGGAAGCACATCCACTCACCCGCGCGCCGGTGGAAAATATTCATGGCTTCGTACGACAGCCCTGTGAGGAGCTTGATGGGCTGGTTCTTGGCAGCGAGGAGGTAGAGGAGTGGGAGGTTGGCAATAAAGCCATCACCGGCTCGGGCTGCAAATGGCAGGGTGAACTCGAGCCCGAGAGGCAGTTTGTAAAAGTGAAAGAAGATATTGATCGCGAGCCACATGGCCACGAACAAGGAGGTGCCATTGCCAGGGAGGACTCTGTGCACCAGAGGTAATGGTGGGGGTTGGTATTCCAGCCATGCGCTGAGACGGGCTTTGGATCGCGCGAACGCGCTGGACGGGCGGCCATCTTTAGCTTGTGAGAATCCCAACAACGGGAGTCTCTCGATGTCAATCTGGGAATCCTTCAGCGCACCGGACGGCGTCGTGGTGCGCCGCGAGCTGGTCGTAGATGACGACGATGCACTCGGGCTGTAGGAAGCCGGGACCGCATCATCCTCGCTGTCGTTGACGTCGTCGAGGATCCTCTCCTGCCAGCGTCTCCTGCATCTTCTTTTGTCCAGAAAATGAACGGCAGTCAAGATAGCCAGGATCCCCAACAGCACGTAGTTGTAAACCCAGATGGAGCTCCTGCCATCGATCAAAGACGCGAGGAGCTTCTGGAAGTATGCGAGCTGGTCCGGTGGGATTTTGCGCGGCTTTGTGAGGGTGGCGACATCGTCCTGATAAGATATTGCGATATCGCTGCTGGACGAAATCGCTGTTTGAAGGATATCTTGCAACGAACGTTGGATCCCACCGGCTGCTTTGTGATCCATCGGACTGCAGGATGGGGAGGTCTAGGGTGGAATCAGGAAAGGAGCAAGTTATGAAACGTCGGTGAGGTCCATAGAGATCTGGGGTTATCTGATGATCAGATTAGATGGAATTGATAATACGCCACGTTTTGGCTGGCCGAGATCACACTGTCCACCGCTGTTAGTCTCAGCGCGTGGATTACACGACAGTCTTAACTGCCATTGTGTGCTTAGCCACATGCCCAAGGCATGGTGATCTTTACCCATCACGGGCAAGTCACCCAGGGCTGCTCGAATCGGCCAAATAGCCAACCCGCTGACTCCGAAGATCACATGTCACGAGTTTCACGTGCGGTCTATTTCGCTTACCCGTTTCATTCAGAAACTATTTTTTAAGGTTCTTGATTTGCGGCCGGGCTCGCGACCAAAAATGTGATCGATCACCCGGGAACCGTGGCGGGGCCGTGGAGATCTCGGACATTTGTGTGCGGAAAAGGAAATGTCACCACCTGAGCACGGGGCGGTCTCCGGGGCGGTCTCCGGGGCGGTCTCCGGGGCGGTCTCCGGGGCGCTTTTCCGGATTGTGTCATGACGATTCAGTAACTGGAGAATGATGCCGAGGTCTCGGAGGTTGATGGCGATCATTGGGTCGTATTTACGATGTCAGGTGTCGATGTGCTTCTTGTGGGTTCATGGCCGCCCACCGCGTACGTCTACTACCCGTCACCTATGAGAACCTGATAATGAGAAAATGTATTCCAGATTGAATCTTGGAGAGAAACCGGATACTTGCTCAAGAATGCGTGGCTAATCTAAAATCCCGATGGAACATTGGGTCCCACCTTTCCTCTACATACACAATGTATCGCATAGCCCAAATATGCACCTTGGATTTCGCACGCCGCACGCTGCAATTCCGCCGGGCAAAATGCCCACACGTGAGATTACCATACGCATTCAAACCTCCTTCTACTAGGCGGTACAAGAATAAGATACACTTTGGGAAACTCCATGACGCTGCAAAACAAAGGAAATGATTTGATCCGAAGTATATAGTCACTTTTGCACCGGTTCGAATCGACGTGCTTGGATTATGCGTTTTAAGACGGCATTGGGTATGATGTTTGGTAGTTATTAAGATCGTATATATACTATAAACACCCAAGCAACGTGCTGTCGTGATTCGTAACGTCCACAATCACAACCAGTTGTTGCCCGGTGCGCCCGACGATCGTGGCGGGTTGCTCCTCAAGGGGCTGGGTATCGAAGATAACTCGGGGCTCGGCCTCGTCCACGCCGGACTGTGCGCACCCCTGTGGTGCACGTCGTGCACCTCGACGCTCGACTCGATCAACTCGTCGACGTCCGTCGAGAAAGCGCTCACTCGGAGCTTTGCCCCCGGTCGTAGTTGGGAGCCTGCATAGGCCTCCTCTGTCACGGACGGCTGCCTCGGGAACGGGTATGCTGAGCCCGAGGAGGGGCTGGCTGGGAGGCGTGATGATATTGGTGGTGTGCCGGGCTGGCTGGGTCTGCGGTGGTGGGGGTTGATGCTCATGCCGATGTTGATCGGGGAGCCCAGCGGCAGGTCGCTGCTCGGTGCATATTTGGCGTAATCGAGCTGTGGGACGCGTGGTGGTGCGAATAAGCCCTGGGCTTGGTATGTGGTCCGACTGCCTGTTCTAGAGAGGTCGGATTGGTTTGATGACGTGCTTTGGTGTTGCAGTCGGGAGGGGAGGTGGAAGCTGTGTGGTGAGAATGCGACACCTGGCGCCCGGAAGCTGTCCTGGGAGACGGTGCGGCTATGGCCGAACGGTGATGGCATACCGCTGCTGGGCTCGCTATATAATGGCCCTTCGGAGGGCCGCCTTCGTGTGTGTGGTGAGGAAGGGCTGGAGGTGGATGCTTCGCCCATAAGACGCGGGCCTGTTGTGGGTGAGGAAGTGGACGCCGAGTTTTCCGCCGACGTTGGTTGTGATGGGAAACCCATCTGTAAAGGAGGTGGTCGCTGAGACCCATAACTGCTTCTTCTCGAGGCGCCTTGGTCCTGGCTGGCCTTGCGCTTCGCGGTGCCCGGCATGATGACCTCGTTCACTTCCGCCTCGAGCGCATCAATGCTGTCCATCGACTTCTCCTTGGTCAAGACCGACATCTCAAACTCCTTCTCGACCAAGATCCCTTTGCCCATATCCTCCTGCACGCCTTTCAAATTGTTCGCGGCCGCGGAATATGCCGTCGAGCCCGTCATGGCGGTGTTGCGCTGCGACGACTTGATGCTCTGGGGGCCGCGGCCGGACATGGCCTGCATCGTGGCGGAGTTGGCGCTTTGCATCGGGAGCCCGCTGCTTCCTATCCGCGAGTGGCCGTATCGGCTGGTGAAGTGTGAGTTGGCGAGGAGCTTCATCTGGATGAAGAGTGGTCGGAGCGTGGCGAGCGAAGAGGCAGTGATGGCGATGCCGCACTCGACGATGCTCCATATTGCGAGGTCGGTGAAGTTGTACAAGTAGTCGGGGTTCGAAAGTAGTTGTGATGCGTATGGGACGCGCGCTATTGTTGCTACTGAGGCTCTGTGGTTGCGTGTAATGTTAGATGTATGCACCTTCACCAGTACAGCGGACCCATGAACGAGACAGGCCACAACGTTTTGGAGACAGCAACGTACAATGAACCGAGTGCCAAGACACAGCAGACGACAATCTTGGTCCTTTTGTCGAGGTTGGCGCCCTTGAGCAATGTTGCCGGTAAGAGAGCGAGGACGAGGTCGGAGACAAGGCCGATGAGCACAGCGAAGTACGTGGGAATCGTGGCAAGAGCTTTGCCGTTGCACTTTCCTGTGACTGGGGAGCCAGATGTGTATCGGTACCAGTAGTATTCGATCGGCTGGCACTGGAAGATGGCCATGAAGACGTAGAACGCGTTGAAGAGGCCGACAACGCACAGCAGGACGATGATGGTTATGCGCTGCCAGTTGTTGTTGACGCAGAGCCTGAGCAAGAAGATGCCGACCACGAACTTGACGAGGGTCGAGACGACAATGTAGGCGACTTGTCCTGCCCATTTGTAGATGAGAGCCTTGTGTCTGTTCTCCACCGAGACGTTTTCGACGTGAGCGCCTAGGCCGTAGGACACACCTGTTACCACGACGGCGGAGAATCCGCACTGGAGTAGCTATATGCAACCACATGTCAGTCGATGTCAAGTTACCGGTGCAAAGTCGACTGCAGACTCACGCAAACGAATATCGCCAAATAGTCCTCAATGACGAAGCGCTTGAGAATCGTGCTCATGGTGTAACTCCGCAGCGCAACAGCAAGCACGCTCACAGCTGCCATGGCAATGGAGACAGTGGCCAGCTCCGACCCGCGGTTGTCCTCCCCATAATCCCACATCTTCGATCTGTTGAAAAATGCTGCTCTCGTGTCGTATATGTGGGCGTCGTGTTCGACCCTCAATAACCCTAGATCCTCCCGGGTCAAGATCCCATTGACCTCTGCGTAGTACACACTCTCATGGACACAGCGGCGGCATGGCTTGGGAGTTCTTTTTCTTTTCCGAGGGCGCAAGCAGTCAGAGGAAACAGGAGAAAGGCAATATTATCGGAGTAGTCCGGCGCAGCATAATGCAGTGGCACGGCGCGAGTTATCAGTCGTTGCGCACGCTTTGGACGCGGTCGGTCCAAGCCAAACACGACCTGGAGTCCCGAGGGAGTGGGACTGTTCCTGGCCACTCTCGCCATTCCATACCGGGGAACGAATGCACAAAGGATCCATAACCTTCGGCGTCCTCGTACAAATGAACGCAGTTTGAAGCGCAGACAAAGCGTTGTGGGCCAGTAGGTACGCAGTGCAACCCCCTGGCTTGCCGCTGGGCATGGAAGGGGCATACTATTGTAGGTAGCGCTGGGGAGGGATCCGGGGCGAAGCATCGAATCAGGAAGCTCGATTGGTTGCCGCAGGCTGCGTGCGAATCGGCCGCTCAGCCTATTGCAGCAAGCAATGTCCTCCGTGGCGTGTCAGTGGCCAAGTCCCGCGTGCAAGGCTTGCCCCAGCTAGGCGAATAGAATGCAGTACCGGGCCTCGAAAATCTTTGCTCACTCGCTCGTCGTCTTGGATCATTGTCGCTTTCGGACTCAGCTGCAGCCCCCAAACTCCAGAACTCTTTGTTTGTGGCCGATTGTGAAATTTCATTCGAGTGGAGAGCAAGGGGCATTGCCTATCGCGCAAGCGTAGCGAACTGCAAGCATAAAGTGGACCAAGTAGTTGTACAGAACAGCATCCCTGGAGGATGGTTATACATGGCTGTCAAGATTCGGGTCTGCATGAACGGATTCTCGTAGAACAGCGCCCTGGTGACTGGTGCATTACACAGGAGTGACGACTGGGCAGTGAGTTGTCGTCTGCGCCACGCAGTGGCAATGCCTGGGTTGCCTGGAAACATCGGATGAGGAACGAACTGCAGGAGTACGTCTGTACAGGTCAGTCGGTGACAACAGACGTAGAACCTCGTTGCCTACGATGTTTCCTCGGCAGGACCCGTTCGAAGATGAAAGGGATATGCATCGCTGTGCATGTGCTTTGCTTGTTTCGGTTCACCGAGCGCACCATGTTTCCCAAAAGCCGTTCATGGCGGTGTTTCTCGGAGAGGGGCCCACGGAAGTTGCCGAATATTCAACAGTGTTCCCAGCGAGACAGCGTCGCTCTCCCGGGCCTTGCTGTAAATGCGATAGCATTCAAGGCTGTCGTCTCTGGGCCCTGCAGGGAATCAGCCTCTCACATTGCAGTTGTTTGACTTGACGATTCAGCAGACGACGCAACGGGTTCCACCCACCCTCCGAAGGACTTTTAGGGCTCCCACGTTGTTATAATGTCTCAGATCCAGTGACATCTGTGGCACGCTGTGCACGCACACCTAAGCAAAAATATGCAGTGAGCCGGAAATCCCACGTGCGCTAGAAAGATCCCCACCCCCCCATGGGTGTGTACAGCAAGCCTCAACGCCATGCCGGCGAGATCCGCGTCCAGGATACTAACAGCCGCTCTGCCGCTTTATGATCTACAGTGCAATACTCCGGTCCGTTTATTTGAAGATAAACCTACCTTGTGCCTCGTAGCCACGTCCAGTACAAAGCCTTGTTGTTTCGTCCATCACGTCTACAATCGGCAAGGCTCAAGCCTCCTGCGCAGCGCGCATGCGTCGCACTACCATCACTGCTAGCTCTTCGTCAGATTCGTACAACGATGACGAGTCGTCCCCCTGCGTCCGCTGCCGACTTTCCGCACATTCGCTCGTCAGCGAGAGTCCAATATTCTGCGCAGTCATCTCGACCTGCCCGTTGCAGGAAGTGGTCCTCACGCTTTAGTGCAACATTGTGCAGTGACCCCCACCGTGTGTAAGCGAGAGTATTGATATCAGAGTTCTCGATAGGGTTGTCACTCCGGCCCTGCGAATAGATCCAGTGGGTGTTTTTCGTATGTTCCTTGCTGGCGGCAGCGACATGCGGGTCTATGCGATCAGTCCCGGCTTCTATCGAGCATCACTTCCGGGTCTTGTCAGCCGAATGATGATGTCTCCGCCGTCCGAATCGGCACCGATTTTGGATTGCGACATTCATCTTACCATAGCGGACTCATGGTCTGAGACACGGTCATTTGATACTGGTTTCAGCACGACACGATCGATTTCGGACGAAGCTCCCGTGGGAATAGCTGCATTGGGTCACGAGGTTCAGAAGGCCCATTGCACACTTCCAAACTCGCAACCGAGGTCACCTCCGAGCCCCACCATCTGTGGATGATGCAGCTCGAATCGGATACTTGGGGCTACGTGATGAAAAGCAATCGCAGCCCCAAGCCGATAAGTAAACGTGGGAAGCTTCAAATCAATGCTCGGGCAAGTCTTGCTGTACATGTGGTCTTTGTTCGAGTCAGATTGCTCGTATTATGTAAAATAGTACAACAGAAGCTTGGTCGCAAACAAGCAACTGTCAGTGCGGCTCTGCACACGTTTCTGTACCTTGTGAATGGTACCAGGTAAGTTAGCAGCACGTGGAAGTTGGGGGTGTCCAATCTATTGGGGGCCGCATACGGACGTCGCCGCCAAAAGTCTTGACCACTTCCAGCTGCTCCACTCTTTGCGAACCCTGCACTAAAGTCCCCGGTGCTAGATCATATCGCCCATAGGATAGTCATCTTTAGGATAATCACCTGTAGGATTAAAAATGCCTCTGAGATAATCGACTCTGAGGTAATCAGCTTTGGGATACTCACCTGAGATAATCACCGCTGGGTCGATCACCTTTGAATGCGCTCCTCTGTATTCTTCCGTCAAGACTTTTGGCAGGGACTTCTGTAAAAGTACTACCTGGGCGACCATACCTTGGTATGAATGTCGTGGGGATGGGTCTTGTCGTACTCGAGGCAGCAAATCTCTGTTTTAGTCCTCTTTTCAAATCTGGCGCAATGCCCCATGTCACAAAATATTTTCTCTTTATATCTCGCTCGTTCAAGTGCCAGGATTCTGAGCTCCCAAATCCGGAAGGCTTGATTATTCACCGTCTTGGTTTTCTGCTATCAAATTGTGTTCCAAAAATCGCTTGGAAGCAACTCCACAAACCGATAAATAATAAGATGCCTATGTATGGGTAGAAGAGAATCACGAGGCGTTAAATGTCATCACATTCATATCAATCTTGACGGAGCAGCCTACAAGTTCTGCCCAGTGTGTTGAACGTATGCCGTGAGTCACGATGAGGATAAGGGCGTTCTATTCACTGATGGGTTCGTGTAGATTCTCAGCTCGGTCCCGGATGGTCCTCGACCTATTTGACTAGCTAATCTCGTTTCCATTGTGCCTTCCTTCAGCGTCCAAGCCTAATCATCTAACCTGCGAAAGTCTTCACAACTAAGCAGCGCCACCAGTAGTAGAAGACTTTGCCTTTGGCTCAGGCTTGCTCGTAGGCCCGATTGATGGAAAAGGGGGGAATGATGGTATCGACGATCGACGTAGTGAAAGAGATTCTCGGCTTTTTACCCACTAATGTGACGCATCATTTATCGCAAGTATCCGGACTGCAAGTTCATTAGCGCAGACTTCGAGAAGATATAACGCAATCGCGACTTAGCAGCAGCCGATCCTTAGGTATTCAGCCTTGCTTGTTGGCTACCTAGGTTAGAGATTTTCTCGGCATGCTGGCGATGGTATTATGGAAACGCAATGAGAGCTCAAGGCCTTTGAGGAAAAGGTCTTGGCTTTATACTATTTGCAAAAGTCTGTCTTGTAGGAAGTAGAGTAGCGCACGTGTTCGAGTGAAAGATAATCGTATTGCTAGTAAGATCACTTCATGAGGGCTTCAACCGGGTAGATGGGGAGTGGATGCTACAAGCCGGCAAGAAGGCAGACGAGCTGCCACTTCTTGGGGAGGCGCTGGCTTTAGGCAAAGATTATTACAAAAACTGGTCTTTGAGAAGGCCGGCTGAAGTATATCTGAGTGACACCTCAGCATCATTGTTGGATTCAGGAGCGTGTAGGCAGACAGGCACTGCCGGGTCCTGGCGGCCTTGCGCCACCCTCATCTAAGTACTTGAGTACTCCACGGGTTTGATGGCTTAGTTGTTTGCTTTCCTCTGTACAGGACAGACTGCCTTTACCCCTTAGTTTCCTCGGCCCTGTGTACCACTTCGCTGTTGCGGTACGTTTTTGTACAGTCAGGACCATGTCCTGTAAGCAGTTACCTAGGCAGCCTGCTGGCACTGAATTATGTTCTCGCGTGCATTTGGTCCAGCTCGAGCCTATATACAGGTACCGACTGATGCACATTCTATGTGCGACACTGAAAGAACGGTGATGCCGTTCAAACCTCATCTTCCCCTATCAATCATTACGACCGCCAGCCAACGATTTATGGTTTCCCCCCCCCCCCCATCCGCCGTCATGTCCACCCAAGCAAGACTGCATCACTTTCGACAATCTCATTCTGGAGTGGCGATAGACCACGCGGCAACAGAGTATGGCTGGGCGAGGCGGTTTGGCGAGCTTCTTCGGGCGAAGCCAATGACCGGGCACCGAGGAGGCTTTGTAGAAGTGGGCCTGCCTGAGGATATAGATTACACAGCCCATCATCGGGACAACCACGTTGAGGTGAGTCTCGCTGTGAAGACTTCGATGGGTATCTTACTGGCTGCCAGCCGGGAGCCGTTCTCTCACAGGCTTTTATGCCTCTCGATGCCGCAAAGAATCACATCGAGGAGAACGCGTGGCTGTAAGCAAAGTTGTAAGTAAGCCCCCGCAGGACTCAAAGCTGAGAACGTCACTATGCGTCGATCGGAGCGGATATTTTTGTTACGAAGACGAATCCATGGCGCCCCTAAGAGCCGATGGTTGCAGGATGGAAGGACGAATACATAAACTTTGATCGATTATCGATTTGTATATCTCCTTTGCGGATACAAGCCACTTAACATGATCTGTAGTGGGTTGCCTCATAGGCGCTTAGTGCTTATGTTCTGTAGTTCAGCATCTGCCTATGCGTCAGGTGATTGGCTTGCTCGCTATTCGACTGCAAAGGCTTCTCGGACCGTCGGAGATACTGGGGTTCCAGGAGGAGAAAGCCTGACTTTGTGGGAGAAAGTGTTAATCAGCTGATACATCATCGAGGCAGGTCGCCAGCGACATCACAGTGTCGAATGTAGAGACTACTCCGCTCACATACTTGCGCTGAAAAGTGAAATAGTATTTAAATGCTGGATCTTCTGTTCAAATTCTACTGTGTCCTGGTCTTTCTCTATCGAGCTTACCACCTGGGTACCGGACAACATTTAGAAAGACCCAACATTTCTCGACTTTCTGGTCAACGATGATCCTGCTCTTACTACTTCATTATTTCCTCCCAGTTCTAGGCCAGGCAGACATACCCATCTGCCCCATCACGGACGTAGCCAACAGGAAAGGCTACTTCTCGGATCCGTACCACATCCCGTATCAAAACAACCAAGGGATTCATATCTCTGGAACAAGCAAAAAATACATGCTGTGTGGCACCGCCCTTCAACCAGAGTGTGCTACCTTCGAAAGCAACATTTACAACACCAGCAATGCTCTGATGAGCCAAATCCCACAGGGCACGTGTATATGTAGCCACGCAGGAATCCACCCCTTCCAGAGCGGGTCCTTAGACCCCAGCGGCAAAGACACCAGATCATGGGACGCGGCTGTCACGCTACACATCAATTCCTGCGACTCCTGCGGCGGCATCAACGGCTGGAGCGTGATTGTCCACGCCCACCCGGCGAACGCGTCCGAGGTCGCCCTGCCGCCCAGACACTGGATCGGGGACACATTGGTCGTCGGCTCCTTTTCGCAGAACGTAAAGGCCAACTACGACGGCAAGTATTTCCGCACCCCGACAGGCCAGCTTTACCTCCTATACCAGGCGCAGAAGACCGAGAGCCCGCACCGCGACGGCATAGTCGCCTGGGAGATGGACGATCCGCAGACGACGGCGGCGCCTGGGGAAGACGACACCTGGCCCAAGTGGCTGCTGCTGCCCGACAACGGCCTCAACTCAGAGGACTACCGCCCCGACAACAGCAGCTTCAAGCTGGTGGAGACGGGCAATGTGCGTGCCATCAACGGTACGTTCGTCATGGCGTATCCGGTAGGCGCTTTCAACCGTGAGACTTACAAGGTCGGGCTCGCCTATGCGGACACGTTCCTGGGCGCGTACCGCAAGGTGATGAAAGCCAATCCGAACGGACTGTGGGGCACAGCTGGACCGGAGGCATACTATTTGCTGCAGTCTCAGGAGGAGCACGACGGGTGGCACTACGTGGGGGACCGAGTCCTGGCGCCCGGTGTGCCTGCCGTCGCGCAGATTGGCGGGGACGGGAAATGGGTGTTGACCTTTGCGGGCTACGAGCCGGGCGACGTTGGGACGGGGGATGACGAGGAATACGATGCTAGTCACCGCCGGCCGTTTTTCATTGGCCTCGATGTGAATGTGCCCACGGATGTCTCGGTTGCTGCAGCGCGGGAATCTGACTTACAAAGCTGGATCACGCCTATACATGGGTCAGGGTGAATGCGCGGTGGACATATGTGGCATGGCAGAGTGGTAGTTTGGCAGCGAAGGGAACAGATATTTACACTGGCAACCTCAAGCCGTAAAAGTCGAAATGATCAAGACAGTCTTTATTGTATCTATGTACGATGTTGCACTCATCTTGTCCAAGTATGCGTTGTCTACTTACGTAAGAGTATAGTATGGACGGTGGGGTCTCTTCAATGCTTCGGGTGCCACGTGAAATCAGGTAGCAGATTGCGATGTTGTAGGAGGAGTCCATGCAGTCCGTGACGGAGCGGCGAGGATAAAAGATGACGGCATATGATATTTGATCCTAGCGTTGTCGACCAACCACGTTCTACTAGAAAAGAATCGTGGGAGCACGTGAACAGAATCCAGCGCACGGTAGCTTTGTAGTAGGCTTTTGAATCGTAATCAGTGGCTACTTCAGCTGCTACGCGTCCTCTTTGAATGGAATAAACAGGACCTACAGATCGACATCCGCAAAATTATATTGCAAATAATAAAGAGACTTTTAACTCTCAGGTCCCATCTTCTACACTTTATGTACGCCACATCATACGTAGTACCTACCATCGACACGAGGCTAAGACCTCTCTCCAGTTTTACTTCACCCCACGGTGGCACCTTCTGCAGCCCTTGGCCAAAGACAATGGGATTTCACCTGGAAAAGCCTACCTGCAGAGATCCGAGCACTTATCCTAAATGCATTGATAGATGACAGTGGCAGTTTGAGCTCATTGGCCACAGTCTGTCAAGAGTGGCAGGTTGAAATCGAGCGGCACAATTTCTCCCGGTTGAGGATTACACCATCGCGTCTCGTCGACTTCAGTGCCAAGGTACATCGCAATCCGGCTCGTGTGAGCTATATCTGGTTCTGTTTGGAGCTTCCTGGTTACGACTGTACCGAGTGCGCGCCTCTCAGCTCTGGCGACGAAGAGGACTACCCACCGATCGACAATACGACCCATGGCTCTATCAAAACAGCTTTCGAGGTTTTGTTCTCCACTCTGAGCATGTGGGACCCGGAAGGCGAGGTCGTCCTTGACGTTAGCTTCTACTCGACGAGTGACTCGAAGCATTGGTTCAAATATATAATCATGCTACCTGACACTCCTCCGGGCAGACTACGTCGTAGAACCTCGGCGACAGACATAAATATAGTGCCAAATCAAATCCAAGATGATGTCCAGCATGAATGGGTCGCTGGCCGTCGAGTTGCTAATCCGCCTGTCGGTGCTATAAAAAAGCTCTTCTGGGATGTTATGGACCCAGGACAGTTTTGTACCGATGAGCCGTGGTACAAATCGCTTCCATCAGTTCCGGTGGTAAAGGCTCTTCTTTTACGTCAACAAAAATGCCGAAGATGGGAGCCAAGCTCACTTGCGCATATGCTTGCCCGTCTTCCCAGACTTCAAAAATCTTACTACGGACATTGGAGAGAGTGGGATGAAGATGGATACCAGAAAATAGTGGACTAAAGTGAGTATGCCTGCGGATTCGCGAGCTAGCTATTACTGATCCGTATCTCCTACACAGTTTACTGACGCCTCTTCGAGTGCCTAGCTCACAACAACAGACTTAAGAGACTCGTGATCTTCGAAAACTTCAATGAACAATACCCGAGTATTACTCACGGCGAAGTTTTGCGAGTTCCGGTCCCAGCTGTGAGCCAAGAGGTCGTGGCCGCCAGATAATAGCTTGATTACCTCTCAGCGTCGTTTATAGTGGATGCATATCATTTCCTCACTCAAGCTTTTCAACCATGTTGCTCGCAGTTGCCTAACTTGACATCCATTACACCCACATCAAAACTGCTCGAGCACAGCGAAACTACTGCGAAACTCGATGCTATGCTTCAAGCAGCAGCCGTGGTGGCTTTGAAAATGCCGCAGTTGAAGATAATGGAGATATGGAATGGACAAAACGGATTGGCAACGCTTCTTGAGTTCAAGGCCCATAAGGAATCACGATCAGCTACCATTACTTGGAGAAATACGTGGACTTTGACCCTATCCGCGCTGCCGTCTGTTGTCCGGGATTGGGAGGCCGCTGCACACCAACTTGGCGCCTGCAGAGTCATTTCAGGGAGGACAAGCTGGACAAAGCTGTTATCCAGTCTCATGGTGATGCAATTCACTATTTGATGCTAAGCCCGGTCATTCGACTTGTCTCCTTGCAGCAGATCCAAATGGAGCAACATGCGCTTGGGTGAGTGGAATACTTTGAGGTCACTTTGGCATCTTTGATAGAATTCGCGGTTGCAGTGGCGAACGCCGAATGCCTTTATAGTTGATAATGTACTTTACTATCCACATTTGGAACAACACAAACTGGGAATTGCCACGAGCGACCAGCTTGGAATTCCATTACCGTGACTGAGAAAGCTGGTCTTAACTAGCTCAACTGTAGGCAAATAGACGCCAAGAGCAATCATCAAGCACAATAATTCGCTAAACTTGTACCAAGTAGCCCCATTGAAGCCCAGCCACCCGTTGACGATATTTAGACTGCGCATCTTCGAACAAATATGAAGGTCTTGAAACGTGGCCATGTGCGATATTTGCCAGTGGAAATATTCTGTCCACTGTGAGGAATCGTCTAGTCTTTGCCATTCTATGCGTAATTTATCTTAGAACTTTCCGGACTTATATATATATATATACTGAAAAATGGTGACGAGTACCACACAGCATTCCCGCAGCATCCCTTCGTTGACACCAATCTGTCAAGAATATCCGGTCGAACCATCGCAGCGGTAGAAACACCACCATCACTCGTGTCCTAGATCTCTACAAACCCAGTCGAGCTACCAAACAACGTCACAAACAGTCACTAAATGGACTAGGCGACTTTAACTTGGCTGGATCCCTCGAGGAGGACCACGAGTGATTGGGGTGCACAGCGAAGTGTCTAGGATCATCGCTAGTGGCCGGGCTTGCAAGTGCGTGGCGAATTTGACTTTCCTCGTAACTGCGTCGGTGCTATGCGTCCACAACTGGCTCTCTCTGTCGTCAGCCGAGCACAAGAGCTTGAACCCCGGGCTGAGGGCTGCGCTGTGGATGCCGGAGGTGCTCTGGCATGTGAAGTTCTGGGCTATCGCGACGATGGCTCCGCTTCGGACATCGACCGACATGACGGCGCCGCAGCCTGCGGTGTCGCTGCCGCCGAAGAAGCAGCCGTCTAGAGCGTATGGTGGGTTGAGGGCAGCGACTTGGTATATGGCGGTGGAGGTGCAGTCTCCGCCTGCTGCTAGGGTGCTGTGTGAGTGACGCTAATGACGTTGGCAAGGTAATAGTTCGCGAAGCCGGGGTTATCATATCCATTTCAGTAAGTAGCTTTTTTGTCGTGCTATTGAATGTCTGATCAGTCTAACTGTATTTGTCTGGCGTGGCATTGGTGTGCCAGAAATGCTGTAACATGACTTACACCGAAATTCATCCACAGGCTCACGATGGGGACTGCGGGGTGTTGGCAATCCTGTCCAGTGTCAGCGCATCATCGTCGAATTTGAGGGTGTACAGAAAGGGCATGCCAGATGTTCCCACTACCTAGGTATGATCTCGTGTAGTATAGCTACGTTGATTGCATCGATGGCGTCCAAGAAGAGCATAGCTCCAAGTGAAATGTGTCTATCATCAGAAGAGGTGGACTTCAGTGAACGATAATGTGCTTGGAAAGGGAGCGCGAAGAGTCGATGCCCTGGTGTCCATCCAACTTGGCGTAAGCGTGCGACGACATCGTCCTTTCTTATGAACATCAGCGTGGCCTCCGAGTTGTTGCATATCTCGACATCACCGGCTGAACTCCGAACAGGACCTTCTTAGCTTTAATCTTCAGATGCCTTGTTGCCACACAAAGGCTCCTGAAAACATCAAGGAGGACCTCGGGTGCGTCACAGCACTCCAATCGAGTTTTGTTGTAGGCAGGTCTAGCAACGAGTAGAAGATGTTCTCGTCCGTTTGTAAGCAGCATCGATCTCTGCTGAACTTTTACTCTGTACAGATATGCGAAGAAAAGTGTTGAGATCCAGAGACGCATGCCGAACGCGCGCCGATCCGCGTGGAGAAGGAGTTTCTCCAGTCTCCTGCGAGTGATCCTCGAAGTACTGTTTTAGGGACCGTATTCTAAGTGAAAGAACTCAGAATAGTGGGGTTTCACCGATGCGAGAAATTTGGGCCGAGATCAAATGTTATGGGAGGTTGTAGGCCATAACTTTGCGACCCTCCACGGTACCCGCATCCGCCGCCTTTCTCGGATGCCCACAAAAGCTTGTATTCGTCCATCAGTTCTCAAATCGAGTGTGAAGAGAATTGTTGAATATTCGAAAAAGTACTTGAATAGATCATAATCACCTATGCCTGGTCGCAAATACTTTCGCCACTCATCCACTTATTGTGTGTACGGTGGAGCCAGCTGGAGGAACTTGTCCGCCTTCTCTTTGAGATTGCTCGTTGTCCAGAGTAGAGACATAACAGGCCAGGCAGTAAGTGGTCTAACTACTTAGACACAGCTGTAGTAAGCGTCGAAGCGGAGCGTTTCTGCACGAAAGTAACAAGCATAGTTGAATCCCTGGGTCCCGAGTCCGGATGAACCCTGGGCATGGACAACCAGTTCCTTACCATTCCAAAATTATGTGCATGCAAAGTAAAACTTTTATTTTCGCCAAAAGTCTTCCCAATGATATACACTAGCTAGACCGATATATACAAGAACAGTAAGATGCATTCCGAATCATCGGCCCTCTCCCTTTTTACGCCGATGTGGACAAAAACCACTCACGTCCGCCACCACCCGCGCCCTAGCCTCCGGTGGCTTTTGTGGCAAAGCGCTTGGCTCATCCTCGTGCAGTAGAGCCATGATAAGACCAGTTGGGGTATCTCCAAGTATCGTGTCGTCCATCATCCCCACGTGGGTTAGGGCCCGAGATAATTCACATTACAAATAAGTGAGACACTGCGAGACTCGCCCGTCAGGCCGTCGCTGCACCTTAAAAATGATCTTTTTTGTCGCGTGTCGTATGTTCCCATGAGCCGCCCGTAGAAAAAAAAGAAGCGCCGTATCTTCGTCAGAGCGCAGAAGCCAATGCGCGGCTGCTAGACGGCCGCTATGTGCCGTGTCGACGGCGCCGGCGCATTCGTAAACATAGAATCTTGGCTTACAGCCAAAGTGCAGCCAGCACACCGACTCCGAGCCAGCGGCACGGCAACCTATTACCCATAGTACCGGACGTCCCACCACCACCCGTCTGCAGCGACGGCGCTCCCGTGGACGTTCCCGAGGCGCCTGACCGCGTGGCCGACGAGCCGCTGCTCTGCGATACGACAAAGCCACTCGACGTAGCCGTCCCTGTGCCTGTCGTCGCATCGCCAATCGCAGTCGCGCCGCTCGAGGACCCAGCGCCGCTAGAGTCTGAGGCCTCTCCCGCGCTCGATGACGATCCGCCCTCCGAAGTTCCGCCTGCTGACTCGAAGGGAGGAGCAGCTGTGCTGGTGCCGGGTGAGGATTCTCCAGAGTCGGATGATGTCGCCGAGGTAGCGCCAGGCGCGACGGTAGTTTGCGGGTTCGTCGCGCCGCCGCCGCCGTCGGAGGATGTGGGCGTCGTTACTGGTGCTGCTGCGGTGGTGGTGGGTGCGAGGGTTGTGGCGAAGCTGGAGGAGGCCAGGCTTTTGATGCAGTTCCTGTCGTAGAAGAGGTAGGGCGAGTTTGTTTGCGGGCGGAAATTTGAGTCTCTGTGGGTTTCTCGAGTCAGTATTTGGGTTTCTCATGTGCGCATATGGATTATACTAGATCCTGGGTGGTACTCACAGTGGTGCAGCGTAGAGGAGACACTCTGAGTTTCCGAACGCGAAGCTCTGGCACCCCGAACTGCCTGTGCACCGGCCCGCGCAGGCGTTGTAATTCGACAGACTGCCATCGCCGCTGTAGAAATATGCGTTGGTGCCGAGATCGTAGCCATGGGAGATGCCGCACATGTCTGACATGACGGATGGGACTAGCCCAAGGACGGCGATGACGAACGACTTCATTGCGGACTGGTGTTAAGCGAGTGACTGGTTTGGGAGATTATTGATTTTAATGCGAGGGTGTATGATATATTACACAGTGGACGAGTGCGTCAACAACAAGAACAACGACGCCGCGATGTTGAGTAAATGGGATATGAGTAGTGTGATGAAACAATCCGAGAGAGTGGGAACGCGGAATGATTTTATTGCAAGGGGGAACAATTAACCTTAAAAGCAACCACAAAGAAACCCGACGAGGACTTCTGGCCACCATCTTGATGACAAGGGACTGTAGATTGATAGGGAAGGTGACACGCTTTCCCTATACAAAAGGGGATATAGTGGCCGAGTAACGCCGCCGCCAGTCGAGAGCCGCCCAGCAAACAGGAAGAGTGCTTGCAAAGTCCCAATCTCATTACGAAAAGGAAGAAGACCCAAGAGAACAAACCATGTGACAACCCAATCTGTGCGTACCAAAGAAATCCAACGCAATTTCCCGCCGCCAACGCGCGAGGCATCGCCAACCTTGTCGCAAGGCCCCCTGCTTGACAGAAGCCCCGTCGGGCTTAGCCTGTGCGGGTAGCATCGCGGGGGTGGGTGAGGAGACAGGAAATTGCTTCTCTTGGATGCCGCCCAGGTGACACCAGTGCATGCGTGTGGCGCGACACCAGATCTGTCGTGGCGTGCTCCTGTGATACGAAATTTGAATACTAAAAAGTCGTTTGCCGCGACCGCTAGAAAGGATTTCTCTTTTGCCTTGGCTCCGGATCGGGATTGATGGACTGTACCAAAAATCCCGCCCGCCCGACGCCGAATACCGCGGAATATTCTTCACCGTTAGAGAGGCGGCGCCCTGCAATTTGGAACAATGAACAGTGCTAGCGGCTTCGGTGGGTGACGACAGAATGTCTTGCTTCCACACTGTGCTAAGTCTAAGCGCCTTGTTCGAAATGATCATGTGCTCGATTTTCGTTGAAGGCTTCCTAGGTTTGTACCCGTGCACGTATTTTATGTGCAACAGGCCACACCTGGCACCTTGCAGGACGCCCTGCAGGAGGATGGGTAACATCGCCCTGGCTGTCACTCACAAACTGCACACACAAGCAGCAACGGCATGCGCCCATCCACAAATAGGCTGGCTCCCGAAATCCCCGAGTGGCTAGGATCAGAATCCTTATCGAGGGCCGACATCAGGTGGTTGTCTGCACTATCAACGTACCCGGTCTTGACGACTTGATCAATCATTTGTGTTGTCGCCGAGTACGCCGCCGTTGCTTCATCTCGAATCAATATGGCCGGTCTCGTCGGACTGGATCGTTGTATCGGAAGACCTCGGGAGCCTCGGCTTCATCCTCCCACCGGTCAACCCGCTCAAGGACAGAGGGCCTGGACCCTTTACTTCGTACGACGACACGCCACGCCAGGTGACCGATTTTGAGATATTTCCTTGGACAAGCTCCGGATTCTGCCACGACTTGGGCCATCTCTGCCCACTTGTCGCGCCAGAAATTGTGCAGATATAGTTGCTCATCGACCAGCTCGCCGGTTTTGAGGCGGATGGCGTTTCCCTTGTGACTCGCCTCATCTTGAACGTTGACGAGTGGGTAGTCCATGCCCAAACGGATCCAAAGGTGGTCCGTCACGGCAAACTCAGTCCTGCCGTTCACGATCTTACGCAGGACTTGGGGCGTGGCTTGCTTCTCGAGGCACAGAGCTAAGGTTGTTATCCATGGACATCTCGCGAACACAGCAAAGTCAAACCTCTGACAAGGCTTGAGAATTAGTAACGAGGCGCATTTGAGAGGGAGGTTTGGACTGAGCCCATTATGTCGAAAGAACGAAGTCCGGTCGGAGATTGAATCCAGGTGTCTTGCGATCATGTGCGGGCTGGTCCGGCTCACGGTGCCTGTATCATTCTCATTTACATAGCTGAAAGCCAGATTCTCGGTGCCGAGACCTATGCAGAGACCATCTACCCAACTTGGATCGGGATGCTTGATCAGCCAGTCGCGACTTCGTTCCGAGAGACTGGTGAACGTAAAGCGTTCCAGGTTTGGTAGGTAGGCGGAGTTCACTGTTGACCATGCGATATGTCCCGTAGTTTTGCGTATACTGAGTGAGCAGCCAATGTCCAGGTCGTTGTCGAAGTACAATTCTTTGAGGGTAGCCGGATTCGTCAAGTCGAATAGGTAGTCTGCCACGTCGGTCGTGCCATCTGCCCGAGGCTTGTGGGTGGCATTGAGGAGAACGCCATACCCGAGCTTGAGGACCCGAAGATCACGGGGTTCGTCTCCCTGGTCTCTGTATCTCTCTACAAGGCGTGAAAAGAATGAAAGAATCTCACTGCTGCGGTTCTCCATGGCATATTGTCGAGAGCACTCGCCCGACAGCGATAGACCCAGCTCTTCAAGGAAGCGGGACTTGCCCAGCAGCGTGGCAAGCTTGCGAATCCACACATCCAAGTCGCCCGTAATTTCATAGAGATACAATCTGCGGAGTTTCTGAACTTCAGGGATGGGTGGGAGGATGAGCTTCGCCTTGACTTGGTCGAATTTGCTGGGCCCATTGCGATAGAACCTCTCCGTCTTCGAGAATTTGGCGAGGTTGGGATATATGATGTGAACGTCTCGAAGAGAACAGCAACACTCCTCTAAAACGGCTAGAAGTGACTGAGATATAGGCCAGTTCTCCCATCTACTCAAAGGTCAGCTCCTGAGCCCCATTGGCTAGGATCGACCATATTGATATGACAGACCTGTGAGAATCTGGGGTACTCACTCAAATCGAACAAGGTTTGGCGTCTTCATCACAACCTTCTGCACACTGTCATTGTACACACCCGCCCAGCTCCGGATGTCACCCATGCGTCCATAGCCAGGGGCATCGACCAGCCTGCCCACCTCGCGGTGGTTTCCGATAGCCCATGATCCCTCGATGAGCCTGAAGCTCAGGCTTTTGGCTCGGATCACCCGAGGATTCGACAGAAAGGCATCCAGCAGCTCAGGTTCTCGGAGTAGATGAGAATTGCCGTCGTGAAAGACGATGTGCGCATAGAGAAACTGTGAGAACGTCTCGTTCCACCACCTTGACACCAGACAAAGGCTGCGTAGGTCGGCGCGGGATGGAATCTTGCTGAGGATTAGCTGGCTTGTACTAGAAGTGAGGTACGACTCTGGGGAGGGAAGGCAAGGAGCCATGACGGACCCAGCGTGCGATGCTGTGCACCAAGTCCTCGGCCACGATGATCCCGTGCAGGGCTGCGGATGGTGCGGCATCGACCATCTTGCTCGCTCTGTGTGCAATATTCAATCCCATAACCAGACCAGAGGCTTCTCGCTTCTGAAGGCCAGGTCTATTATGCGCATTCGCGAGGAAGATGAAAGAAATTTCATGCTGTTGTCAGTTTAGCGAGGACACATGCAGCTCCAGATGTTGGTGACGAGATGAGGAAGTAGGGGTTAGGGTCATAAGTAAGCCCCCCCCCCAGTTTGAGGGGGTGGGCCAGAGGGTCTCAACCTGTTGCCTATGATCTAATGAACCCAGCAATGAAAGCATTTCGAGACACGCTGTGCAGATTCCTCCCTGATATTTCAGAACAGACACTTCATGAGTGACCACTTCATCTGTCCCCCTCATCACCCTCATCTTCCTCCTCCAGCCCACTCTCAGCCTCCAGACCTGAGGTCCCTGCATCACTCGGCTCTCGCGAGGGGCAGTGAAACGTTGAAGGCTTTGTACCATATCGTCCTCGGTGGGAAATGTCGGCGTCATGCTTGCCCCGAGTGCAACCAAGCCGGTGCCCAAGCTTGCCACAGCAGTCTCACACAAAACTCTCAGGAGACTCCACCCGCATGTCTTCAGTATCAATCTCTCCGTGGCAGTCCTCATCATGATCCGCCCAAAAATATTGTCGTCGTCAACGTTGAGATTGCCCTGGTAGCTCTCAGTTCGAGTACTCAGGAGTTGGGGGGGGGGGGGCCGGGCGGGCGAGATAGCAGCACCACTATGGTATGGACACGCCCTGCTGCAATTATCCTCTTCATAGAAAGGCTGCTGGCACTTGACGCAGACCTTCACGTTCGAATCGGCCTTTCTCTTCTCCCCCGACGCACCAGAGCCAGACGCGAGCGCGTCCATACTCTTCAGCAGCTCGGCGGCACGACGAATCGTTGCTGCATAGGGCCACGAGGACTGCGTTTGCGTTCTCAGCCGGTGCACTCACTGGTGATACGATTCATGGCTGCTTTCTAGGTTCAATACGAAGCCGTCGCAAATGCTCGTTGTAACCTCACGCACACAACCTGGATCGAAGAAGTAAAGTTTGAGCGGTGTGGAGCTAGAGACGTGTCTCGAACCCTGACATCCTTGTCCAAGAAACGTCTTTTGTGCGCCCTGATCGTACTAGATACTTGGCATTTATTGATATGTACAATTTTCCTCCGTACTTATACTATTACAATTTGTACCAATTTGTGGTAGGTAAGAAGGCACATCCAATCCGTTAGTAAGTCTCTGGTATACGAGGTACAGTAGTCCTAGATTTAGCATATAACCTTGGTTTACCATGTTTTTCCCAGGACCACCACCACCCATCGTCCTCGCCAGAACAGGGACTGTACTTTAGCATAATTCCTTGCTCTAGCATATGATCCTCTGTTCAATCCTCATGCTAAACCACAGAAAACCACTGCAACGCCACCCCTCTGCAACGGGACGTGGAGTCCCTTACCCTGCCCGGGTGACTTTCGTATACCAATCCGAATAGTCACAACCAGGCGCCTTCAATATTCGACGTGATTGCACGCTCTTGTCCGCAAAGACAATTTCGGCTCCTGTGTTGACAAGATGCAAGACGATAAAGTAATGATCACCTTGACGATGACCACGTTGGCAATGGGCGCAAAGTCAAATGCCTGCGCGTATGATCGAGGGAACTAGAGATAGACACCGCAGTCCATAGGTGCACGACGCAGATACACTCGACACTTTCAAATCTCATGCGTATTGCGTAGTGCCGACCAAAGAAACACGAGAACACAATCTCGGGCTCAAGAGTTCCGGGCTGCAGCCAAGCGGAGTGCTTTTCTTACTCACGAAATCATATCAAGAAGGAAAGAAAAGGGCGCAAAAAAATGAAGCTTCCTTGGAACTTCTCGAAAAAGGTCGATGATGAGAGATGCACGTATCTTGAGACAAAATTCGCGGGTATATATTTACCATAATGTAACGGTTGCATATCAGGTGCCCTAATAGCTCAGTGGTAGAGCGCGTCACTAGTAATCCTCTGGCATGACGAGGCCCGAGGTTCAAGTCCTCGTTGGGGCATGGTAACAACCTTTCCTATAACTTTTTTGCTCCAAATTCTGCGCGCTCGAAAGACAAGAACTGCTACATTTTCTTTTGGAGTTGGATCCGAATCTTGCTTTGGCTGCGGCGCTCAGCCCTAAGTTCATTGGGTGTACTATGATGTCCTGAGCAAGTACTAAGTAGTAGTAGTCTTAACGTTGACGGCAAGGTAGACACGACGCACTCTCAGGCACAAACATTTGTTGATTTATACCTACCTGAGTGAAACAAACGTAGAGAAACCTGCATGCATAAATCCAAGATCTTGGTGCAAGACTGTTGGGCTCCGGGGCCACCGACATAGCTTTCCGACTCCGAATCAAAGTCCATCTGTAATAGCAATGTAGATGACTACCGCTGGAATCGAATTTCACATTCTTGCCAAACCATAGCCTACTATTTTACTGCAGCTACGGAGCTTGGAATGGGTGTGGACGTCAAGCTCGAGTTTTTGTCCGCTTCCGTCTATAGTTTGCTCTCAAGGAAAATACATCCTACCATCCCCCTGTTTTCTTTGTGTGAAGAATCGCTGTGCTGATACATGTAGACCGGTTTCCTCATACAAACGTGATACCTTCTCATACAAAATACTGCGCCGTATCCTCTGAGAGATTGATAACATATCTGGACCTGTCGAAAGCGACTCGCGACGCACAATGCTGCATAATAATACCTCCAGTCCACATTTTCCAAGACTCCTTGCCGGTAACGACTCTTTCGAGGTGTTTCAAGATGCCAGCCACCCAAAATGAGATTTTGGGTGCAATCCAAAAGGTCGCAAATATCGCACCTACCGCTCCTCCACAACCGGTCCTGATGCTCAGTGGAGTCCAGAACGTCGCAAATTTCGCTCCAGTCTTACCTTCGGAGCCGTGGTACAAAAATCTGCTTGAGGCAGAGGCAACAGAAACGGTCGTCTTCAATGGAGCATCCGGTGCAACTTGGCAAGTACGTCTCGAAGTACACAGACTAGATCGCCACTCATTCAGAACTCTGATGGGGTACTGTTGCCGCATAAATCTTCGCGAAGCGGGTGGAAAGGACTTCGTGAACATTAGAAACATTTCTGCGTGAATATTCCCACGGCGCACCCAGCAACAACCAAACTTGAACAATACGCTTCGGAGGAGCGAATTCCTCGAGGGTCCCAAGCTCGATGAAATCAAGCACTGCAATGAGACCCTTCGCATACCAAATTGCCTCCGAGCAATCTATAACCGGGCCGGAAACGTCTGGCCCAGAATCCTTGGACCACCGGGGAGTCAATGCCGCCAACACTTGGCAAACGATGGCGAAGGTCATGGCCTCATCTACATTGCACAGCTTTTCGTCAAGCATCACAGTGAAGGCAGCGCCACAACTGTAAGTGCCAAACGCATATCCGAGACTGTGCAGATAGAGAGCTAACAAACACATAGTACGCAGGGAATGGCTTCGCATCCCGCGCCCTGCAGATGTTCTACCGCCTCCTCCAAGGCGGTGTGATGCCGTCCTAGTACGGCATCAACGGCACTGCAACCTACACCCTCGAGCCGGGCTTCATCAACGACCCCACCATCGGCCGCGTCTGGCTGGAATCCCAGAAACGCGCCGAGGGCGAGACCGACGTGCAGCTCAACGACAGGGTAGAAGCCGAGCTCACGACGTTCTACATCACCGGCAGCCGCGCATTCGAAATCTACAGGGACTTCGGCGTCAAGGGCAAGGGCGGGAGTAACGGATCGAAGACGCTGGACCGCTTTGTGGACGCGGGCGTCTTTCCCCGGCACCCTACCGATCGGGTGTTCGATACCTGGAGGGCTGTGAGGAGGCCGGCGCGCCCTGCGAAGTCGAAGAAGAGCCCGAGGCCGAGGTGGGGCCCGCCTACGGCGATGTAGGATGATTCGGTGGTTCCGGTCACTCCGTCGCGTCCTGGACTGCGTCCGCGGAGTCCCCTCAAGCGGCGGTCGAGTATTGGTGTGTTGTTTGCGAGTCCGGAGGGTCCGCGAGCGGTGTAGCATATTAAGCCTTGATTACAATTGCTTCAATGATGATGTACGGGAATGTGTGGGTATCGTGAAGCAAATTGGGCTTCGGAAGGTCAAGGTTCAGCTGTATTGAGATGACTGAAAGCAAGCATTTTGGAATGCTTGCTTATCTACCCGGACAGTAGACGCACGAGCGTTGAAGCCATTATACCACATACATTTCGCCTTGTCACATCTCTGTTCCCGCCAAACTCTGTTTCTGTTTGAGCGTAGAGGAATGGGTTATTCGTTGGAAAGTTGCGGGAGCGGCCCATGAGGCAGCCAAACGCACACACTTGACTTTCGAGATCCGGAGTCCGGACTGTGGAGCTGCAGCTGAAGGCAGGACGGGTGATGCAAATTGTCCGTGAAAATACTCTCAGCTGCAATCAAGCATATCTTTCCGTTTCTTGTGCCAACTTTGCCGCCCCCCATTCTGATTTGTAACCCCTGAAAGAAAGCTCCCCCCATATGATAGTTCGAGCAAGCACTTCGCAATCTGAAATTGGCCGAGAAGGCTTTGACACGTGGGACTCATCACGACTCAACTACAATATGTTCGTACATGCTGTGAATACGATCAGTTCTCAATTCCTGTGATTAGATAACCTAGTGCTTCCAGGTATCGCCGAGCTCCATTCTCAATTCCCTTTCAGAACAATCTGAGCTATGTCCGTGATCTATTCCTACTATGGGATCGAGAAAGACAACGTCAGCTGGCGAAAAAGCTTGTCGGACGATATGAGTTGGCGAGGGACTGGTCACAATGACCTTGAAATAAGAACCAAGGCACCCATCCAATGTAAGGTCGAGAAGGGATCTCAACACTGTCGCCATGTCGTCGATATGCTCGTCTCTCTCGTAATACTTTACTCCATCAATGACACAAACAAGGGTAGAATTACGAAGCTGCAAGACCAGGGATCGAAACAGCACCGTCATCTCCCACAAGTCACCCCTCTCGATGAGTGCGGCATTTACCTGTTTCTCTAGCGAGCCCATGTCGAACTGTTGCTTGCCTAGCAGCTGAGTGATCAGACTCGTTATCATACCACGTCCTCCGACGTTGTCCCCTTCGAGATGGCGGCCGCAGAAGAATTTCAGGATGGAGAACCGAGTCGAGTCTTGCACTCCAAGAATGAAAGTTGCGCAGAACAGTGAAAGCGCGGAGATGTAGTGCACCCCCTCAAAGTTGCCATGGATCAAGAGCTCTCTCGACTCCGGAGTAGTGACCCACTCCCGAAACTTTTGGTTTCTGATGACTGTCTGAGCTTGTTCGCGGTGGGCGAGGGGAATCAGTTCCTGGCAAGCCTGAATATGTGCCATATCCGTGAGCGAAGTGTCTTCGGCATGATATAGATATTCCAGAATGGCCAGAAGCTGCGAAGAATGCCAGGCTGCTGAGGGTTCTGGCGTCACTGATGACATCCGCTCAAGGTACTGTACCCTGGTCATATAGTAGTCTCTTTCCCTTTGGAGATTTTCCAGGTTCGTGATGTGCTGCTCGAGCAGGCTTTTGGTTTCGTTCAGCACGTATGCTGCGCTCTGCTGGGTTTCGAGTCGAAATTGCTGGGACAAACGTGCGGAACCTTCAGAGATGCCCAGGCTTAGCAAATGTAGACACTGAACAGGCACATAAGGATGCGGAAATGAGATTTACTTTCTCGGCTCTGCCACATGTTCGAGTTCTGAGCTTGATGCAGTAAGTCTTTGCTTGCAGCAGTGATGCTCACCAGGCCGCTGGTAAGGGCCTCTCGATACTCGTCGCCGTTAAACACAATCGCGAACGCCTTTTTCACTAGACAATTTCTATGAGCTTTCTTGATCGGAATATTTGAGATTATGGAGCACAGCTCACATTTGTTACTAATGTAGAATCCAATCACATCCTCAATTGCCTTGAAAGTCGATGCAATCATCGCCGTCGACGCTTTGAGGATATGTTGGTCGTCAGGAAACAGAGTGACATAAGATTCAATGTCCTCGAATTTTTGTTCTAGCTCCTCAAATCCGTCTTGAACGTGTTTGCGGATTTCCACCGTGTTCTTCGCAGCCTTGCACGTCAAGAGAATCAGCCACATGCAATTGGCAGACCTCGGAAGGTGTCTCCAACTCCAAATGGATGATCAGTCTCACCGTCAACAGAGCCTTGATGACAGACACAATCGGAGTGACTGTTTCCATGTCTGGTACCAAAGCTACAGCGCCGCTGAGCTTTGGCGCGATGTCGATCATTTTGCGCCGGCTGTTCTTCAACTTCCCTGTCATGCCTGTCGTATTGTCGTAGGCTTCTCGGGCCCGCTGAAGCTGCGCATGAACCTCGTCCCAGCCCGTCATCTCACGGATGCTGTAGCCGGCAATGAAGCGGTTCTTGGGCTCTGTAGGGTGTTGCTCCTTCAATTTTACAATGGCAAGGGGGAAGATGCTTGTCCAGAAACTCATTTTGGCAACCTCCACCGGAACGGGTCTGGGTGCCTGTGGAAGGCTGAGCGCGTGGTTGGCCTTGTTGTCGGGGTTCAATGCTGAGACAGCAATGTACTGGCCTCTCTGAGCGTCATAGATCACTCCGGAAGTTGCAAATACAGGGTGGTACTGATGCAGGCGATTCTCAATGAAGTCCACCTCAGGCGGCTGTCCCGATATCGTGGCGGGGAGTCGAGGCGCAAGGGGCTCTGGAGGCCGAGGCACAGCTGGCATCATCTTACGTAGGCAGCCTTGTGATCTTCGAGGGGAAGCCGTGTGGTGTTGACAGAATGGAGCTCTTGGATAGAAGACTGTATGAATTTGACGGCATGGGTCGTCATCTCAATAACAACCGTACGACTCTAAAGATGTGCCCCCGCGAGGCCTCCTTGGTATTATTAAGGATCTCGAGGTCTGCAGGCTGCTTCAAATCGTCGTTATCTACTCTTTAGTAGACCCGAGGTTGTCAGCACTAGGTAAGTACCTAGCGGAAAACTCTGCCGACTGCGTCTCGATGCGCTGTGCAGTTGGTTGCACAGATAAGACATGCTGCAGTGTGACCCCTCCGGAGCAGGCCCTGCGCGGCATGCGGTCCTGCGGTCCTGTAGAGAAATCTGACGGAAAATTATAGAGTTGGGCATCTTGTTCTGCCCGAGTCTTTGCTGGGATCCGCAAAACTCCCCTACCTAGGCAGGGCTCATTCTTGACACCAACTTGTCATGGATCATGAGGTCATGTCAACGTCCAAGGATTGTATATCGCCCTGGGCGACGAGCGAGCACGATGATCATAGTGGCAGTAGACCATCCAAGGACGGCGCAGAGGTCTTGATGCCCAACCGGCTGAATGACATCGAAAACACTCCGTCCGTCAAGACCGCCCGAAATCAGAATCCGACGACACTGGCAGAGTTGGTTTCTCAGCAGTCCCATGCAGCCAGTTTGTATGCACGAGACGAAGATACCACAAGCTCCATCCAGTCTACCGGGGCCGTTGCAAGTCCAATCCCATCTCCCGGCGGCGTAAAGGCGTCCAGGTCAGTGGGTTTGCACCCGTATATGGAGGACGAAAGCCAGCAGGAAAGCAGTGAGCTTTATGAGCCTCAACAGCCAGAGCGGTACCAAGAAAGGATTCCACCACCTGCACGTGGGATTCTTGGGAGCCATCACGATGAAGAAGGTTTCAGCGACGAGTCCTACAACTACTATCACCAAGACACTCCGCCCCGTCAAGCTTCTAACCATTCCAGGCCCAGCCGTAAGCACGCGGGCATTGCATATCCGAGCAACATCCATGAGGGGATCGATTATCGACCGAAAGATCTACACATTTCCCAAGCGAAGTGGGATAAGGAGCAGAAGGACCGCAAGGAGTGGCACGAACGCGAGGCTGCGAAATACCTGGCTGACGCCACAGGGAACCCTTTCACTCCAGTTCCGCCTGAATACGCTACATATAACGAACTACTATATGGGTTCGCTCGGAATGATGGAATTTCATTGCCGAAGCCGAAGAAGCGCCCATGGGACTTTTCTGACCTGAATCATCAACTTGGTGCTCAACTCAGCCGGCTGGAATGGCGAGAGTTCAAGCGCCAACAAGACTTCAAGCGCCTACGAACGAAAACAAGTCTTCATGTCATAGACGTTTTGGTCGGAGAGCCTGACTTTGCGGCCGATCCAGAAGCGGCGTTGGACCAAGTTGTCGACGCCATTGAGCAGCCCGCGGGCTATAATACTATGAGTACTTTTGAGGCCAACTATGTAATGGATCAACACGTCAGTCGTCTCAAAGCAACTAATGCCAGGATGGACAGAGATCTGGGTCCAAGGCCTTTTTATCCAGTCCAGGGTGCTTTGCCGGAAAGAATTCGTATAAATTCGTGGAGTATACTCAATTTCCTAAAGACCGAGATTGGGCAAGGTTTCAGGACACTCGACGTGCAGCAACCACTTGTGATAGTTCGACCCTTCAGAGCGTTGGTGCATTATCAACAGTCGATTCGAGACTACTGCGTCACCCTTGAGGAGAAACTTTCCCAGTCTGCACCTCGAGTCGCGCTCGATGGTGAAAAGAGAAGGCCGGAATCTTTCCAGAGCAATGGCTCAGAGATCAACGGCACCATTCCATTGGGGGTTAATAAGAGCACGGCGAATCGTCCGAATATGAAACAATCGCCGCGGGTTGAGTTGAGTCATCTGCGTTGCCTTCTCAGCTTCATTGACGGCGATATC
Source organism: Plenodomus libanotidis (assembly GCA_022609195.1). Lineage (NCBI taxonomy): Eukaryota > Fungi > Ascomycota > Dothideomycetes > Pleosporales > Leptosphaeriaceae > Plenodomus > Plenodomus libanotidis. Next base: position 67,774 of record JAGKQA010000071.1, read on the forward strand.
AATGCGAGGCTGGAGTACCTGAGCCAGGATGAGCCCATGAAGATCACGTTCCCGGATGTCTGGTACTTGTTTAAGCCGGGTGATGAAGTGATAGCTCCCAACGGAAGTCAGGCGTATCGGATAATGGCCGTTACGAGTACAGGCCACAACCTTGTGTCACGTCAGGAACAATTCGATGTCCGTGGGAGACAGCCGGCGTCAATATCGGAAACTGCATCAGTCCACCTCCATTGCGTTTGGATCGATTTTGATGGAGTTTCTATGGGTCCTGTCAGGACCATATTCACAATACCCAGGTTTGACGGGGAGAAGTTGGTGACAAGCTTACATATTCTCCCCTTCCGGTTCATTGGCAGGCCAGGTGTTCGCGAGCAGCTAATTGAGAGGGGGAAATTATTCCCACGATATACTACCATTCGTCACATGCATTACACCGGTTCGACGTTATATTATGACGAAGTGGAGGTCGATGGACAGGTAGTGATTGACTTCGAAGAGGCAGTGGCCAGGCACATTGATTGGAAAGCTGCGGTGGAGGATCTTTGGGGGGTGACTTACCAAGATCCTTCAGGTTCTGGACAACCATGCCGAGCCTGGTGCTGCGCCGGAGCCAACGTCTTGGATGACGCATTCGTCGAACGACTTCGGAGCGACAGCTATATGTCAAGACCAAGTGGTGGGATGCCGAGGCGCCATGAGAATTTACCGTCGATCGCCATATATCCGCGGACACGAAGCGACTTGAACAATGTCGAGAACCCTATCAGCGACGATGAGTATCTAATAATGTCGCATCGAGTGCTTGGTTTCGTGCTGCACAGCCGGAAATGGGGTGAGTTCGCATCCCCTATTGGGCACGCATTTATTGTCCGAGGCGGCCAATTTCTGACAGCCCGCTAGCGTTTTTAGACGTGGGTAATCTGACATATCCCAATACCCTGATGAAGCCGACATTTGGGGACAGTAATATAGGAGATGTCGAAGATCCAGAAGAGTGTTTCGACCAGTTGGTACTCCCCGAGGGACACAAAGACCTGGTGAAGTCTTTGATAGCACAGCATTTCCGTGACAAGGCATCGACCGAGTACGGGAGTGACGACGCTGATGTAGTTCACGGCAAAGGTATAGAACCCAGCTCTCATTGTTATTGACTGTTTGACTGATGCGTTGCAGGCAAGGGTCTCATTTTGCTTCTCCACGGCGCACCGGGAGTCGGAAAGACAACAACTGCAGAATGTGTTGCGGCTTACTTCAACAAGCCCCTGTTTCATATCACTTGCGGCAAGTCTATCTACTCCAGAATCAAGTTCACAGTGTTCAAGATCTAGAGACTGACATAGCCACGACACGCAGGAGACCTTGGCATTTGGGCCCAGGATGTAGAAACATCGCTTCTGAGAAATTTCACGCTTGCCGACAGATGGGGATGCATCCTCCTCCTTGATGAAGCAGACGTCTTTTTGTCTTCTAGAACGCCCACCGACCATATGCGTAATAGCATGGTGTCTGGTAAGGCCTCGAAGCCTCTTGTTTCTCACACATCTGCTGACCCGGTACCCCACGCAGTTTTCCTGCGCATTCTCGAGTACTATGCTGGCGTACTTTTCCTTACTACAAATCGAGTGGGTGATTTCGACGAGGCATTTGCGTCCAGAGTGCACATGAGCTTGTATTACCCTCCTCTGAGCAGGAACGCAACGCTGGAGATCTTCAGCTTGAACCTTGAACGCATCAAGAGCCGCTTCGAGAAAAGACACCGAAAGTTCACGGTGAAAGACATGGAAATCGGCGCCTTCATTGGGGACTACTGGCAACGGTTTCCAGAAGGCAGATGGAACGGCAGACAAATTCGCAATGCTTGTCAAACTGCGCTTGCCCTGGCCGAGTTTGAGGCTCAAGGCGGCAATCACAAAGCAGTCGTGGATCCCGATGCAGTGGTCGACCTGCAGCTGAAGCACTTTCAGCGGGTCGTGGATGCATACTTGGACTTCATGAGGTACATGAAAGAGGTCTACGGCACGGACTCGGGCCAAAGGGCCAAGGACAGGTTCTTACGCGCTGATACCAGATCAGAAGACAAAGGGATGCCTCTAAGAACGCGAGGATTTGAGAGGGACTCTCTTGCCTCTGGATCGCTTCACACAGGAGGGGCATCACAGACAGGTGCTCACTTCCAATCCGGACTGCAGACGGGACATAACTTTGCTTCATCTCAGCATTATAGCCAAGCACAACCGCGGACAGATTCCAGCAGATGGTCGCCTATGGATCGTGCACAGCAGCAATTCCAGCCCGAGTTTGTCAGTCCCCAGCAAGCCTCCAGCAGCGGCTCCCAGTATGGCATGCGCAACCCCTACTCCGCCTCTGCAGGAGGAGCCTCGCCTTTCGTTCCACAGCCCGAGGGTGGACCTCACCAATGGCAGCAATGGCCAACTTTGTCAGCGGGTACCGGATCTTCTCAGCGAGCTGACTTACACGGCTCAACGATGAGCACTGGGCTCTCGCCTCAGTCTGGGCCCTCAGCGACACATGATACGTCCTCCTCATTTCTTGCGCAAGGTCAAGGGGAGCACTGTGGGTAGCTCAGGGCAGCCAAACCAGGGTTTTCATGCATTCCAGTAGATGGCCTGAGAGTTGATATTTGCAAGTGACGAGCGACGGGCCGTGAGGAAGAGCTGCAAATTCATGTATTGGGTGGTGTCCCCGGACTGCGAGCGCTGTGGAGCTCGTTGATGTGGTTCCAAGATCCAATTCGCACGCACGCCCGATTCGCTAGAACAGCCGAGTCGTTCACGCCACCACCAAGGAATATTCAGGGGTGAAAACCTGGAGCCCTCGTCTCAAGCCATTCACTCTTCAAGTTTGCAGTCCTTCCAAGTGGCCGGTTCTTCCTGACCCAGAAATCACCATGTCGGCTGAGCTACGACCGGGGTGCTGTATGGCAACAACGACTTTATGGGACTTATCACCTTATGCTGCAAGTATCATCACGTTGGGGCCGCAAACATCCATATTAAAAATAACTTTTGGTTTGGGGTCTAAATAAAGATGGTGCGACATGATGCTAACATTACCGCACTTTTTGTAGGAGTAAAATTGAAATATTATCATACGGATTCCTATCAGATTTATTGCATTGCAAGTAACACAGTTTTTTTGATATGTATATCTTGGGGTTTACATGGCTAACAAATTAGCATGGGTGGCTGTAAAGTTGGCATAAAAAAGTGAGGAAATATACTTAATTGCAGCTGAGAGTAGCCAGTCGCTCGCAACTCTGAGCTGACTTGGTCCTGCAGCCAGCTGCTAATGTGCAAAGCCGTACTGTATGATATTCGTTCTCGTCGTCTCGCCGGACAAAACGTGCTGTAAAAGCGGCAGTAGGAACCGGCCCGGAGTGTTGTCTGACTCGGCCTGCCCCCCCCCCCCCCCAAAAAAAGTGAAGAAGTATGAGATGTGGTCGGCCTAATAAGCAGCCGATCTCCACGAGTAGAGGCCCTGCTCCGTCACCAATGTTACTCTGATCAGGGGTCTAGTCCCAAGGCAAAGCTGTCCCGGGACCCCGGGACAGGGCATCCTGAGCACAAGTAGTGAGCTTGTCTTTGGAAGAACAAGCATGCCTTGCGAGCTGTGGTTGTTGGCAACGCCTGTTCATATGCTCTATGCGCCATGCGGGCCGAGGCAAGCATGAGCTCCACTCCTGATGCCTATAATGCTCATATCATGGAACGAGGCAGCTTCGAAGCTCGCCGTGAAAGCTTCGAAGACCTGAATGCAGTACTCCTCTATTGGACCTGCGGAAGTCGAGCTATTCGGCCTTTTCCGCACAGAAAGAAGATCTCACCCAGCCCCGGCTTAGCTTCTACGCATCAGAATCAATGCGGGGTTGACACCGTTACTATTCACTGCCTCGGCCGCCCTAGTCTCTCAGCACAGTGGATGTTGGCAAACGCAACGCATCACGGGGGCTGGTTAGGAGCTACTGCTAAAGCAGAGAGACGTTGAGTCCGTTTCACATCACTAGACAGCTTCGAGTATCGCCTTCACGCTTTCTCCCCCCCCCCTTCTCTCGCGCCAAGGGCCGGATAGATCCCCCACATCAAGAAAAGCCAAACCATATTCCATTGTTCTCACTTCCAAGACTCACTTCCTGTTACTTCTCATTACAAATATCAAATTTCAACAACAAAACACAGCAACCTACAGAGAAGCATGGCGGCCCTAGTCAAAGACATAGCAGCGGTGACGCCTTCTGGCATACCATGGCGCATCAAGTCGGCCGAGCTGATGGAGCCGCACAATTTGGACATGCTATACGCCATTATGAGAGCCGCTATCCCGCCGATAGTGAGGGAGTCCAAGGTTCGAGGGAAGAAGAACCACCACACGGTGTACATCTCGGACGAGGAATTTCACAGGACTGTCGCACAACTGAAGAAGAACACGGTCATCTTCAACTCGGCTTCGGAAGAGGACTTTGAGGAGTACCTGGCCGAGAGCCCTACCGACAGTCTCGTCTTTCGGCAGACGTTGCAGGGCATGCTTCTGGACCTGTCGCCAGACGTCAAAGCTTTGCTTGTATCAGCGCTTCAAAATCTAAAGTAAGTGCTGGGTGCTGAACGGCGCTGCATCTCAAAGTGCACTCACGAAACTGACTGCTTCACCCAGACGTCCTGTCATCCGGACCGCTCTTACAGGCAAGTACTCGACCCTCCTAGAGCTGTCCATCGAGCAGCGCCAGCAGGTCCTCGACGGCTGGCTAAACTCCATGATCCCATTGCTCCGCGGCCTCTTCCGCCAAATGACCACCCTCGCCAAAGTCATCTTCACCGCCACCAACGAGTCGTTCCAAAGCCTCTCGGGCTTCCCCATCACGCCCCTCGGCTGGAAGCCCCCACCCACCTTCCCCTACGAATTCATCCAACTCCCCGCCGCGCCCACGGCAGCCCATCCCCCCGTCGACCTCGAAACCGACGTCGTAATCGTCGGCTCCGGCTGCGGCGCCGGCGTGTGCGCCAAGAACCTCGCGCAGGCCGGCTGGCGCGTCCTCGTGCTCGACAAAGGCTACCACTTTGACAGCGCCTTCCTGCCCATGGCCTCGCAGGAGCACCTGCTGCACATGATCGACGGCGCGGGCGCCATCACGTCCGACGACAACTCGATCCTCGTCGTGGCGGGCTCGTGCTTCGGCGGCGGCGGCACCGTCAACTGGTCGGCGTCGCTGCGCACGCAGGGGTTCGTGCGCGACGAGTGGAGCGAGGAGCGCGGGCTGGGGTTCTTCAAGACGGGGGATTTCGATGCGTGCTTGAACGAGGTGTGCGAGACGATGGGCGTGCACACGGCTTTCACGCCGAACCATGGGAATCAGGTGCTGCTGGACGGCGCGGAGAAGCTGGGCTGGTCGGCGCGCAAGGTCCCGCAGAATACGGGGCGGAACGAGCATCATGACGGGCATTGTGCGCTGGGCTGCTCGACGGGCGATAAGAAGGGGCCTGTGCATGGGTGGTTCCCGCATGCGGCGCGGACGGGCGCGAAATTCATGGAGGGCGCAAAGGTGCAGAGGGTCTTGTTTGATGGGGAGAGGAAGACGCAGGCCGTCGGGGTGGAGGGCACGTGGACGAGTCGGGGGCGGAGTGGCGAGCTTGATGGGAGGGATGAGGATAAGATTGTGAGCAAGTTTAGGGTCCGGGCGAAGAAGGTTATCATCTCAAGCGGCACGCTGTGGAGTCCGGTGCTGTTGATGAACAGCGGGTTGAAGGCGAGTACACCGAATATGTGCCCGTGTCGTTGCTTCAGCTAACACTCGCACAGAACCCAAACATCGGCAAGAACCTATACCTCCACCCAGTCAACGTGATGACAGGCGTCTTCTCCGAAGACATCCGGCCCTGGGAGGGCGGCATCCTCACAACCGTCGTCAACACCTTCGAGAACCTCGACGGCAAGGGCCACGGCGCAAAGCTCGAATGCCTCTCCATGATGGTACGCCCCCTCCCGTCGCCCATCCCCTTCTTTCCCACGCCCTCAACTGACCGCCCCCAAAACAGCCCTGCTACGCAATGCAATTCCAGAACTGGACGCCCGCCTTCAAAACCACCGCGCTCAACTACCGCCACATGAACTCGTACATCTCCATTGTGCGCGACCGCGACCCCGGCTCCATCTACCGCGACCGCACAACCGGCCAGCCGCGCCTGTCCTACACGCCCTCGGCCTTTGACCGCCGCCACGCCATGATCGGCAACGTCGCGCTCGCCGAGATCCTCTACGTGCAGGGCGCGCGCGAGATCCACGCTGCGCTGCCGGGGATGCCGCCCTTTATCCGCGACGACCCTAACTCGTCCACCACACCCACGGCGTCCTTCTCGCCCACAGCGTCCTCCCCCGCTGAGGATATCGTCGCGCACGTGCGCGATGCGGGGGTCAAGGATCCCAAGTTTTTGGAGTGGATCGCGCTGCTGAAGAAGCACGGGAACCGCACGCCTGAGGCGCCGTTCACGAGCGCGCATCAGATGGGCACGTGTCGGATGAGCACGAGCGCGAAGACGGGGGTGGTGGATCCGAGGGGACGGGTGTGGGGCACGGAGGGGCTGTATGTGGCGGATGCGAGTGTGTTTCCGAGCGCGAGTGGCGTCAATCCCATGGTGACGAATATGGCCATTTCGAATTGGACGTCGAAGGGGGTGGTGCGGGATTTGGAGGCCGAGGTTGGGGCGGCGAGGCTTTGAGGCAAGGTGGTTTGGCGGTCGGTGGGTGGGTGGGTGGGTGGTGGAGGCTGGATTTGTGCGATGCTGATGTTGGATGTGTTTGAGCAATATGGCTTCGGAGTTGGGAGTTGGGAGTTGAGCGTGGCATTTTAGTCCGCATATTTGGGAACAAGATTTGTGTGCACAATTTGCCAGAAACGCCACTTTATAGTTTCAAGTGGCACAGATTACCAGTACGGCGTGCTAAGTCTAGTGTGGTAACGTGGAGTCGACAAGACACTGCGAGACGCGACAGTGGCACATGCGGGCGGCTAGTGGTCTACAGTCTTTGCGACCACAAGGCCATCTACGCTACAGTGAACCTCTAGCAGAACTCGACACTCTAACCACAAGCACACATACCAACCCCGTCCATCCTCCTTCACGGCCTATCCCAACGCCTCTACTTCCAAACCCCCTCAAACCACGCCCTCATTCGCCCCGTAGCATCCCCCACAACCCTCCTCTCCCCCTCCAACAAGATGAAATCATGCGCCTCCGCCTCCGCAACCTCCAACCGCAAATCCACCGCGCCATCGCCCTTCTTAACCCGCTGGGCAAACAGAATCCCCTGATCCCGCAAAATCTCCTGCCTCCCCACCGTCACCAGCACCCGTCCCACCACACCCCCCATCCCATCCAACCACCCCTCCTCCCCATCCACAACCAGCGCCCACCGCCTCCCCTCCACAAACGCCTTGCTCTCCTCCAGCCCTGCGTTCGGCCGCAGCCATCCCCGCAGCCCGGTGTGCGGCACATGGAACATCTCGCGCCGCGGCCCGTCAAACACAGCCACCTGCAGCATATCGCACCACGCGCCGTCGCGGAAGCTCTGACTACTCCAGTCGGCGCTCACAAACGGGCTGACGAAGAAGGCGCCGCGCAGCGGCTCGCTGAGCGCGAGCGCGGGCATGTTTGCGCTGGGAGGATAGTCGGGGTGGAGCGCGAGCGCGAGCAGCTGGCTGGCGAGGCTGCCGCCGGCGGAGTCGCCGCCGATGACGAGCTGACTGGGCTTGATGCCGGCGTCGAGGAGCTGGCGCAGGCCGAGGGCGGCTTGGCGCATTTGCTCGGGGAAGCGTGCGCTCGGCGCAAGCGTGTACTGCAGGACGGCGACGGCTGTCTTCTCGCCTCCCTCCTTCTCGCTGCTGCTGTTGCCGACGACGTAGGCTTGTAGCGCCCACTCGAAGTGCCCCGGCAGCGCGGGCGCCATGTACCCGCCGCCATGCAAGAAGTACACAAACCGCGTCGCCGTGGTGCGATCGCCCACCCAGCACAGGTGCGCGCGCGAATCGCCCTTTAGCGGCTGCATGTCCTCCTTGAGCTGCTCGAGGAGGGTTGTGCTGCCTGCTGCGCGCGCGCGCGCGCGCGCCGCGCGGATGAAGCGGCGGTAGGTGGTGAGGGTGGGCGGGAGGAAGAACTGGATCTGCGCGGGGGTGAAGATGTAGAGGAACATGCGGATGGCGGCGCACATGAGGAAGTAGCGCGGGGGCAGGCCGCGGAGGAGGATGGTGAGGATGGTTTGGGTGTAGTTTATGATGAGCTGGATGGGTGCTTGGGGTGGGGGGGGGAAGGGTTAGTTGGCTTGTTGCGACGAGGGTAAGGGGGCAAGGGAGGGGGAGGGGGATTTACCGAATAGGAACATGCGAATTGGCAGGTCGATTGTCTCGCCCCAGGGTAGAGGGGGTCGAGGGACGTAGTTGGCGCCCAGCGGCTGTGTGTTGTTAGTGAATTGCTGGTGCAAGTGTGCACGTCTGTTTCCTGAGACTGGATGAGTTGCTGCGGCTTACCATTTTGAAGCTGTTGACAGGAACGATATGGAAGTGAGGTGAGACGAAAAGTCACACAGCTTTGGCGAGTCAAGAATAATGTTGAAGGAGGCCATCGCGTCTCGAAAGTCTCTCCGGGCGAATTTTCCCCATAACAAATACTCTTTCTCTCTCTGTGACGCTGAGCATGAGGTTGCCTCGGCTTCCATCACATGCAGCCATAAAGTGTGAAACTTTGATGCCAACGTCTCCAACTACTCCTTTGGGAAGTCGTTCGGCCTTTCAAGGCAACTTGATCCCTGACCATGTGCCAATCACTTCCGACCAGACTATCCCCAGCTTCTGTGTGTCCACCAATAGAAGCAGACTATTGGCACGGCTCAGCTAGCCCGGCGAGGACACCGTGAGCAACGCACGCACGCACGCACGCACGCACGGCTATCAAATGTCCATGGTAAAAAATAAAATAAAAATAAAAACATGATAACTTCTCTCATGACGAGCTTCGTCGAACGGGTCTTGGTTATAGTCTTGTTGATATGTCCCTGGACCATGCCCAGCACAGACTTCTTCGCAGCAGGCTTGACACACCAACCCAAGCAAGCCGGGTGCAGACTCTTCTCGAGAGACGGGACGCTATCAACCAGCAGCTGTCTCTTGACATCCACGGTGAATGCATGAGCGCCTACGACTTGGGAGACGGCTCCTCCACGGCATCGTCGGCTCGTGCGGATTGTACAATGGCACTCCGTTCCGTGGTTCCGTGGCGAGGTGTTGTAAGCACGGACCACAGGTCAGTATGTACTCAGACCATCATGGGTTCATCGATACGCGGCCACGCTGCAGCGCTCGTGGCTTCCATCTGCCGAAGCAAGTGTAGATCTTTGTGCCGTCGGTATGTCAGTACCCCCCTCAGCGTCTCTGCAAGACGCACGCACAGTCGCGTGGGTGGACTGGCCCCCATTCCTTGGAATCCAAACCACAACGCCTCTGCCGAGCCAAAAATGCAAAATCGTTACGCGGCCACCTCCTGCACTGTGCCCGACGCGGATGAGCTGTCGATGTAGCTCTGTGTCGGAGGTGCACCCGTGCTGAGCAGGACAGGCTCCTTGTACTCGGGGTCTTGGTCGGAGTCGTCCCAGCCCCTGCACGGGCCCCAGCAAATCGTGCGCTCGTTCGCGACGGCAATCTCAATCAGGCCCCGCGTCATGTCGCCCTTCTTCTTGACAGAAGGGTGCGCGTCAAACTGGACCCTCTCCACACTGGGCAGTCCTTTGAGGATGGCGTCCAGCATGTCCTGGCAGAACTTCTCGTAGAACCCCGGGAACTTGCGATACCCCGCAAAGATCTTGTCACTGGGGTCGATCTCGATGTAGACATGCAGCCGGCGAACATTGACGCAGTCGGACAGGCCCAGCAGGTCGTTGACCACCCAGCTGCGATAGGGCTTGCTCCAGCCCGGGCCGAGGCGGAGTTCGAGGGCGGTCATGTGGGCGCGCGACCGGGGCTTGACCTTGGCCAGGAGGCCCTTTTTGGCACGGGACTGGCGGCCGTCGATGGGAAAGATGCGGAAGATCTTGGTATGGTAGAAGGTGTCGGACGCCTCGTAGTAAATTCGGCGGCAGACGCGGAAGATGGCGAGCTTGCGGTGGATGGTCCAATAGTTGCCGTGTTCGATGTCGACGACGGGGCCAATGTCGGCGAAGTGGTCGCCGTAGACTCTGATGCGGACTTCGACCGGCAGGTCCATGAACCGGAAGGGCTTGGGTTTCGGCTTCTTGCTGATGGGTGCATTGGCGATGGGCACATTGAGAGTGAGGTCGGCGATGCTCAGGCTGCTGACGGCATCGTCGAGGTCGACATTGGCGCCCGACGGGTTCTTGGAAGGGTGCTTTGGAGTGACGGGCGTCGGAGAGATGCCGTGGACCTTTGCGCGCGAGCCTTTTGCCGGTCGACGAGGAGGCATTTCGAATGGCGTGTCTGTCTGTCTGTCTGTCTGTCTGTCTGAGAGGCAATCCTTTGCAATTTGCAACGCCTCAACCGCACTATTACGTTGAATCTGGCAAGTCGGGTCCACGGCCGGGTTGGTCGCGTGGTGTGGCGGGTGTCCGCTCTCGCAAAGGTAGGCGTTCGGTCTCGTTACGGATAGATGTATGGAGCCGTACGCTCTCGGATCGGATGAGGGGGAGCAGGCCTGTTCGATTCAAGGTGAGGTAGATGGAAGAGAGAGAGCTCAAGAGGGTGGTCCATCCCAGATCGAGCGCTGTCTGTCATCGTATGGGTGGCCACCCTCAGAGGGAACCATCCGCGGCGCAGGCCATGTTCGAGATCCAGAAGAGTTGGCAGGTTCGGATTGTTGGCATGGAAGAAGCGGATGGTGCAAAGCCGGCTCGCAGAGACGAGCAGCAGGCAGTCGGGCAGGTATCGTGGTAGTGTTGTGATGTTGGGTTGTAGCCGACGAGGTTTGCGGGGAACAAGGCATTGAGGAGGAAGAGCAAGACGGCGAGACACGGTCGAGTTAAAGTGGCAGTCGATGATTAATCCGTCATCGGACGCCAGCCGAGGCCATCCCTGCAACAAAGACGCCGCGACATCCTGGAGCTTTGAAAATTTGGTGACGAAATGGCCCGGCGCGGGACAAAGCGCAGAATCTTGACGCTCGACGTCTTCGAGGCTCCACTCCACCTTCCACCTTCCACCTTCCACCCTCCACCTTCCACCCTCCACACCACAATGCCCACCACACCAAGGCTGTGATCTTGCAGCTATTCCAGTCCTCCTGCTACAGCGTCCACCCTGCGCGTCCTCTATAGCTTCACTGACACTGGAGTGCCCAGCCACAGCCATGCTTTCAAGGGCAGCCTTGCGCCTGGCTCAGGCTCAGCCAGCTGCCGTCTCACGATGGGCCTCTTCTGCGTCCAACCGCCGCCGCCTCTCTCCAGCCCTCTCAGCAGCTCCCACCATGTGGAGTAGGGGCATGGCCAAGGCTGGCAAGCCTCCGCCACCCTCTAGATTCGGCGCTCCTCCATCATCACCACCCGTTCAGCCACCAAACACCCCGCAACAGCATCATCCAAGAACGTCCCCAGCACCACCAGCACCACCACCACCACCACCAACACCACCACCGCCCAGCTCGACGCCCTCGGACCAGCCAAAGACAACACAGCCTGCCCATGGAGGCAAGCCAGCAGCCGACGCGACACCCGAGATCTCCGAGAAGCAAATACCACTCTCTGAACTCCCCGATCTGACCCAGGGCATCCCCTCGACGCTCGAGTACGAGACCGCCGGCACCACCACCCCACGGAACGCCCTCGAGGCCGTTGAACAAGACGCAGAGACCAGCGGTGCAGGCGGCGGCGGCGGCCGCCGCGGCAAAGGCTCGCTCCCCGACTCCGCCTACGTCTCGTCCACCGAGCGCCGACGCCAACGCCTTGCCAACATCATGTTCGCGCTGACCCTCGGCGGCATGGCCACCGGCGTCGTCTACCTCGGGCGCAACTGGGACGAGGAGGACCTGCGCCGCCACCCGGAGGTGCCCAACGGCTGGGGCCTGGGCCTGTGGTGGAACCGCGCGTCGACGCGCATGAAGGAAGTCATGACCTACTACCACGAGCCCGCCTTCGAGAAGCTGCTGCCCGACCCGGACCCCATGTTCGAGCGGCCCTACACGCTGGTCATCAGCTTGGAGGACATGCTCGTGCACAGCGAGTGGAGCAGGGAGCACGGCTGGCGGCTGGCCAAGAGGCCTGGGGCGGATTACTTCTTGCACTACCTGAGCCAGTACTACGAGCTTGTGCTGTTCACGACCGTCCCCTTTGCCATTGCCGAGCCGTTGATCCGCAAGCTGGACCCGTACCGCTTCATTGTGTGGCCCTTGTTCCGCGAGGCCACCAAGTACAAGGACGGCGAGATCATCAAGGTAAGCGCGGGCCCTCCCCTCGTGCCACAACCCTGTCCGTCCCTAACAAGCCCACACAACAGGACCTCAGCTACCTCAACCGCGACCTCTCCAAAGTGATCGTCATCGACTCCAACGCCTCGCACGTGCGCAACCAGCCCGAAAACGCCATCGTCCTCGACCCCTGGAAAGGCGACCCGAAGGACAAAGAACTCGTCGGCCTGATCCCCTTCCTCGAGTACATCCACACTATGCAATACAGCGACGTGCGCAAAGTCCTCAAGTCCTTTGAGCACAAGCACATCCCGACCGAGTTCGCGCGCCGCGAGGGCCTCGCGCGCGCCGACTTCAACCGCAAGCTCGAGGCCGAGCGCGCCAAGCACCCGCACAAGGGCAAGAGCGGCATGGCGGCGCTGGGCGGGCTGTTTGGCCTCAAGCCGCAGAACATGAATCTGTTGGTCGTGCCCGACGGCGAGATCAACCCGGCGGACGCGTTTGCGCAGGGCAAGATGCTGCAGGACATTGCGCGCGAGCGCGGCCAGCGCAACTACGAGGAGATCGAGAAGATGATCCGCGAGAATGGCGAGAAGTGGCTCAAGGAGGAGGCCGCGCTGCAGGAGGCCGCGCAGCAGGAGGCGATGAATAGCATGAAGAGCTCGTTTGCGGGGTGGTTTGTGCCCTCGGCGGCGGCGGCGGCGGCGGCGGCGGAGAAGAAGGAGGGCGGGGTGGAGAAGAAGGCTTGAGAGGTGGCTTGTGAGCTGCACGCTGTGCCTTCCAACACGCCGATGAGGACCTAGAAGTCTATACTCTCTCTCTCTCTCTCTCTCTCTCTCTCTCTCTCTCTCTCTCTCTTCCTACCCCACAACGCCGAAAAGCAATCTACGACAGCGCACAACTCTCTTCTCTCTTCCACACTCTTCTCACAGCTGCGAGCAAGGCGGGCGGCATTTGCATTTGGGAGTCACCCGGGAATCGCGGATACGCCCGCGAGAGAGAGTGGTCAGCTCGAAGGCTCATAATTTCATCTTCTGAGACCTGTACAGTCATATCTCCTGGGGTGGTATGGTCGTTTGGTGGCATGGGGAGGGGGTTTCAGGGGGAATCAGGACATGTACAATAACTATAGATGGGCCTGGGCGGCTGGCCATGTACGAAAGTTGATGAGATTGTGCATCTCAGCCTGGAGCAACATGCCTCCTCCTGCCTCCACCCACTGAGCGAGTGTTTGCGCAGCGCTGCATCCTTTTAATGTGTGTTCACTTTGTTTCGGAAGAAGGCTGGAAGTGCTGCTAGACGCGCTCGACGACGGCCCTTGATCAAGCCAAGGGGCGCCACCCACACAGCCTTGCTTTTTGCATAAATTCGTTCGCGAAAGTGGGTTGCCAAGATTCCACTGCGGGTCCGTCTGCGAGTTAGTTCTGTCTTCTTAGCTGGCACCAAGGCTACGACACTGGCCCACCAAGAATCTTGAGACATTGCGGAGCAGTCCATCGAACGACTCGGTAAACCTCGCCATCCTGCGCAAGTTTGGACAATAAAGGCACGGCAGCACACGCACTGGAAGTCTCAACGAGCAAACGTGCCACTTCACAGAGTTACGACAAAGGGAGTAGCTAAGCTCGCGATTGGGCATGTTGCAAACTCGCGCCATCCAGGGCGGCGAGGTCCTCGGAGGATCTCTCTTAGAAGCAGATATGTGTACGGCGAGATGACGGTCAGGAGCTGTACACTCATGCTGCGGTCATCTGTCACTGGCGAGGCTGCAACGTTGGCGCGGGTAGTCGGTTGATGCCCGGGACGTTCCCCTAGATGACCACTGTATATATGTATATATATATATATACATATTGTGTGTCCTGACGGAATGAAAAAGCGACTCGCACCTCGCCAGCATGCGTTGGACGAAGCTCTGCTTCCTGGGCGAGGCTGGGATCCACAGCGACAATCATCTTTGCGTCGCTAACGGTGTGCGACGCCACGCATATCTTAGCCGTCGCATCTTGCTCAAAGGTCAAAAAGCCCTCGGGTCTTTATGGCAGTCTATGGACCCCCTCCATTGGACTTTACCTACAGACCCCGCTGCTGTTCTGCCCTCCAATATCACGCTACCAGTGGCATGCCAGGCCCAATGAACCAAAGTGCTTACCTAGCACGAAGTCCGTCAATTCACTGTTGCTATACTACAATGGGATGGACAGATCGCATTGCAACCAATTAGTCAAGTGGCGTGGCGCCCTATGCTGGTTGCGAGTAACAGATGGGGAGGCGTCGGCTCGATTCCACTGCTGGGCACACGCTTTTCACATCCAGCTTTTTTTTTTTTTTCTTCTTTTTTTTTCCCCCTTGTTCTGTGCTTTTGATCACATTGGGTGGCCTCAATATACAATATACGAATATTGATCTGGCGGTTCGAGCCTCATTGTGTATCTGGGCCACCCAATGTACTGCTCCTCGGTTTTGGGCCTGTCGACAACTATCTGTGCGTACAAGTGCTGTGCGGCCCAGGATCTGGCAAAGACGTGGTCGAGCCTGGCACGGTCGTGGTCGTGGAGATCTCATGTGCGTTTGATCATGTAAAGAGCTGGTGGGATGCGCTGGCCAGTACACCTGGGCCGTGGTTGCAGCAGACTTGGGCTCTGAGCGCGCTGCGAGCCCTGGAGTGCAGACCAAGTTGTACCCGGTGCAAAAGAGTTTGGCATCATCGATTATTTTGCGGTGAGCTTCAACCACGGCTACCCTTCAGGCTCCTGGGCTGGCGATAGTCCTCGCTGGATTTGACATTGGCTCACGCCAATCAACTTCGCTTTGCAGAGCCGCTGCTGATTGCTGATCGAGGAGAGAGGTTACCTTGCATGCGAATTGGTGAAGCCACGGAGATGCTGCTAGTGCGGTTTCCGCCACCCCCATTCGTAACTGTTTATTCTTCTTGGCCGAGTTGCATACCACGGTGGGTGCAAGTGACCCCTTCACGCGAGCAGCGGAAGCTGTCCGAGAGGCGAACATGCTTGAGTAGAAGGCTGGAGACGTACATCACGGAGCACTTGAGAAGCTCAATATTCAGCAGTCTCTCGACCACCGAGCACGCCGACGACGAAGTGTCTTCAAAGTACTGTGATCACTTGGGACAAAACGGTAGTCAACCCACAAGACAGTGCCCTTCACTGTCCGCTTCCGGCGGAGGGGAAACACATCGCAGTGCTGAACATTCTCCCGGGAAAGGGGATGCCAATTTGCCTGCAAATCGTCTCAGAGCCCGTGAACATTGGTGCAGATAAAGCGTCCCATCATTACGAGGCGCTGTCCTACGTCTGGGGCCAAGAGAAGCGCAAAAGATTTGTCATTTTCAGACGACTAGAGGAGACCCCAGGCATTGCCGACTTTATATATTTGAGATCACCCACAATCTATTCGAAGCGCTATTGCATCTTCGTCGCGAGGACAGAAAGCGAAGTGTCTGAGTCGATGCAATCTGTATCAACCAGGGAGACAACAAGGAGAAGGGTCACCAGGTGGCCATGACGGGAGACGTATATAGGAAAGCGTCCAGGGCGCATCGTGTGGGTTGGGGCCCTCTACTGAACCAGCAGACAACAGCCGGGACAGCAACCTCGTCATGCAAGTCATCGAGAAGACTGGACGAGGCTTACAACATGATTAGCAACAACAACAACACGATTGGAATAGATGCTTTACAGTCCTGGCCGGCGCCGACACCTGCGCATACGCACCAAAGACGACATGGCACAAGAGTGTCACCACTCGCAGACAGCCTGTGGTTTACGACGAGCACGAAGCTGAGGCGGTATGTGAGCTCCTTGGGCGTCCCTGGTTCCATCGCCTTTGGATACGCCAAGAGATCGCACTGGAAAATTGATCCCGTGAGGGATGCGACGGTCCAGTGTGGCAACGCATGTGTTTTGTTGAGAGCGCTGTCCTGCACTGTGGTATACGTGAAGCGCAATTGGTCGAGTACGGGTTATGAATGGAAAGGGCTAAGCGCGTTCCACCGCTTTGAATTTGCCTTTGAGTTGTGCTGCACAACGGCGCAAGGCCATGACTCTGCCGCCACTTCATGGAGTACCAAGTTACCGAGAGGAGCAGGATGCAAGGATCCGAGAAGACAGAGTCCACGGCGTGATGAGCATATGCCAGGACTTATACCACCTAGGCATTGTCCCAGATTACAGTTGCTCGGTGGGCAACTTGTATTAGGAGGTCGTGCTGAAATACATGTTTACATCTCGCAGCCTGGATGTTTTTTGCAGCCGCTCTTTTTGTCGAACACCACAACAGCAAGGATTTGCCAAGGTGAGACTTCCTTCCAGCGGATCTACTAATGCAATGGCTGATCTCATACTTTGGCTAGGTGCCAGATTGGGAGTCGTATGACAACCGCAGCGACATCCCAATTCCGTGGCCCAGATTCTACAACTATTTCATTGTGCAAGATTTGTCTCAGGCTAATGGATCGTTGGTCATGTCAGATATCAATATAGGAACTATAAAGAAGGTCTGGCCTCTTTACCAAGGAGGTGCCCCATACCGAATACGCACGATACATGTCCGACATATGGATGGATGGCATCAAAGCTATAAACATTCAAGAGCCATTATCAGGAGCCGAAGCAGAACAACTTGTCGAAGCTTTCGGTCGTACTTTATTCCTTGTGCAAAGTGAGCCCGGCTTTGAATTTGAGCAACACCATCATTGAGCTTGAAAAGGGATATTACAACGGATACCAAAATCCAAGGGAATAGTGCAGAGAAAACGGCCTTCAGAACTAGGCATTGGGGGATTTTCGTGACTGACAATGGTAGGATGGGAGTCGGTCCCAGTACCATTCGACCCGGCGACAAGGTCGCGGCTTTCCTGGGCTCGGCCATACCTTTTGTCATCGTCCCTTGTCACACACCACACGGCTTGATGGCGGCCAGATCAATGCTGTTATCGACTACGTGGCGGTTGTTATGTCGAAGGCGACATGGCTCTGGAACCTTTTCTGGGGGCATTACCCCGTGGGCTGACGAACTTGTGGAAGGACGGTCTCGTCTACTTGGACGACAGCAAGACTCCATGGCATGGATTCAGAGACTCAAGGCTGGAGTAGCTCGAACCATATGTCGAAGGCTATCAGGAGTGGCTGGATAAAGGGCAGTCAAGGCCATTGATCTCTATCACACCTGAGCAGTGGCAAAGAATGGGTATCGACATTGAGAGGTTCATCTTACTATAGACTGTGGTATCAATCACTGTGTCATGGTGCAAGTCCCACAATGAGCGCCTGCGTTTGTCTATAAGTAGAAAATGACTAGCTCCTAGTTCATTAACTCTGCTTCTTCTCTCCTTGTGCAACGACATGTCGTTTTTTATCTTTATCACCTTATTCACAGAACGGCGGCACGCGACTTGCAAGTTCAAGTCTTACAGATAGAATTGGAAGGGAAAAAAAAAAAAAAAAAAAAAAAAAAAACAGCCGGACGATGGGCGATTTAGGATGGACCGCCGAGGCCACGGCCAGGTCGGCCGCTTGGATAATGAAAACATGGCTCTTCGAAGCGAAGTCAGCCAATCAAACAATAGATCTGCCAGTCGCCGTCTCCCTTCCACAAATCCTTACCCAAGACCTCCGTCTCCAGCGACCCGAAAAATGCGCTTGTCTAACAATGTCCAGAAGACAGCATCAAATGCCTAGCTCTTCCTTGCCGCGTAATTGAGCCAGAAGCGGCCCGTCTGCCAACTCTCCTTCATATGTGCTGAGAGAAGCAGTCCATCAACAAATGCTGCCCCGGCTTCCTGATCCTCCACGGCCTTCAACCAAATCGCCAACTGTGGCTCATAGGCCTTGCTTCATGCTTCGACCCCACCGGGCTGCCACATTTCTGGCGTTTCGAAAAGCAGCCACCACGGTGGATCGAGCACAAACTGCGCTGGTGCTGCGTAAGTGAACTCTGAGTCAGTTACAGCAGCCAGCTTATCATCCTGTGCACGCTCCAGGAGGGCATTGGACGGCCGGAAGTCGTCGCACCAGAGGCGGAAGGAGTTCGAGCCGTTAGGAGCTGGAAATCTCGGAAGCGTAGCTGCTTTAGCGAAGGCAGACCAATCGTCCTGCGCAGATCCGAATGTCGACAGACGACCCTGCTTGGCCAGCCTGAGAAACAGCTGGCGAGATACATATTTGTTCCGACAGTCGTCTTCGTCCGAGACGAGGTCGTTGTGTTGTTATATAAGTTGTGCTAGGTGCATAGTGGCCAATGGCACATACCACTCATCAGCTGCGGCAAAGGTCTTCGGCGGGAAAGACGGCTGCTGGAATATTACCAAGCTGCGTCGTGCTGCTCATATTGAAGGTGAGAGGTCGGCCAGCAAACTGAAAGGAGCCTTCAACCTCGAGCAGAGACCCGATGCAAGGGAAAGTAGGCTTGGCGAACTCTAGGAGACACCATGCCATGGTGCCCCAGAGACTTCTCAGCTTGCTCTCAGGCAACTTTGCGTCCAAAGCCGGAGTCAGGGCAGGGTCCTGACCAGGAACACAAAGAGGTCGTGTCAAATTGCCTCGGTTTTCAATACGGCAGAGCATGAGCAAAGGCCCAATGCTCGAGTCTAAGCCGTGATGGAGCACCTGGGGGAAAGGCGATGCGGGTGTTGACCCTCACGTATTCCGCCGCTGCAGCCTCATAGAGCACCTTCTCGTTGGGAAACTGAGCTGCTGCCGGCCAGGGTACCCGCACCATAACGTCGGACGACGAGTCTTCGTCTTCGAAATGCATTCTATGGTGAACATTCAAGCCTCCTGCGATGATGCTCAGAATCTTTGCAGGCTTGCCGCACTTTTCCGTGGCAAAGGCTTGGACTTGGCAACAGGTAGATTCTTTGCGCACTTTCTTCTCGGACTCTTCTTCCGCAGCATCGCTCTTATCCCATGCGACATCATCAAAGTTTTGCCGGATCTTGTACATGCTACAATCTATCTATCAAAGGCTGAGTGTATCGGTCCACTCGCGGTCGCTTTGAACGAGGCAAGATACGAGTGCAGGGACAAGGTTCGCTGGTTGCTAACATGATCAAGTGGAATTGGGGGCGAAGGTCTGGAAACCTAAAGCAAAGTCTAGGCGTGAATAAGTATGTGCGTGGAATGCGTGCGCCACAGGGCCCACGTCCAACCACGAAGCCGCATCGCCGACCGCGTCACAAGCATTACAGATTAGACTGTAAAGTCGTAGAAAGAAAAAAAAAAGGACGGCTGGCCTTTACTTGTACAGCTATTGTCCTCCGAGCTTATTGCAGTCTGGTGGCAGGCTAGCAGTCAGACCCTCCAAACGCACAAGCACTCGCATTTCATGCATAGAAGCCACCTAGTCAAACAGACCCGCGTAATCACCTTGTAAAATCTCCGGTGACGCTGCAATCTCATCTTTTGACACTCGCTAGAGCCTCGCCACAGCCTCGCTGCTACATATGACCCACTCCCACGATCTGAAACAGCCGCGGGCTGTGCCAGCGGGTGTCTCCAGCTTGGCGCCGAGTACTACCACAGGCCGGGCTCTAGCTAGCTGTTGACGACATGATTCGTCCGAACAACCGTCGCGCGACGCGCCCATTCGCGAGATCTCGTACTCTACAAAAATAGCAACATGCCTGGTGTATTCTTCGCCAATCACAGCCCAGGGGTGGGTGCGCTGGCGGCCCGGAAGTGTCACAGCCCTGCGGTTATTGGGTTCGTCTGAACATTTTGTGAAGCCTTTGCTGCAGCCGCGTGGAACTGGCCGATGTCACGGCCTGAAGCAAAGAGTGGCGTGGCACGGCACAAATGTCCGTACGGCGGCTCCCTCCTTTTTTTTTTTTTTTTTTTTTTTGCTTGGAAGAGGATGGACTTCCTTAATATGTCAACACAGCCTTTTGTGGGCGTTCCCGACTGACTCTCGATCCTGCTTTTTGGGCAGTCGCTTCGTTTTGTATATACACAATTTCTTTCTTTTGTATACTTTTAGAATTTTCCGGGGCTGGACTCCACTGTAATTGTGCGCGCACGAGTTCGTCGTCTGGCATCCCTCCCTCGACCTTGCCACACCAATAATTGTTTCTCGATCCCCGACAATTCATCGACTCACAAGATCATTCGCCCAGGCTGAACAGCTTGAAACAATTTCGTCCTCCATATTCGACCGGCGACATGGCACTATCCTTGCGCCCACTATCAAACATTATCACAATTTCCCAACTCATACTCTGCCAAATGAGCCTAGCCGTGGCACTTCCAACCAACAACAAGCTACGATCCAGGGCAAGCGGGCCGGATCTATCTGGAGCCGCTGGGAAAATCGCAGGCGGCTTCTTCGCACTCATGCTGGTCTCGCTCGCCTTCGGACTAGGAGCCGCATTTGTCGCCATAAAAGGATCACTCGAGTGGAGGGAGTTCCGGGACAGAAACAAGCCGGACTCGGAAAAGAACTTGAAGGCCGGAAAGCCAATCGAGAGGGTGGAAACAGGGGAAAGCGACGACACTGTCACGAGGGAGAAGCTGTCAAACACCTCACCGGCGAATGGACAGGAGGCACAGGACACAATAACACCGCTGCGCAAGGCACGGTTGACGTTGAAAAGTATGATGCCGGGAGACTTCAAGTAGTTGAAGTCAGGTCGGCTTCATGATACCAATAAAACATGATTCGTGTTTATATGTGTCAAGTACTGCTTTTAGTCCGTGTCAGTATTATAGTATTGTGGGTTGTGGGCGAAAATGAGGGATGGCCGCATGCTAGACACGTTCGATGCCTCGTATAAGAGTACTTTTGACATGCAGTAAGCCATCCCCTGACTCTCGAACAAGAAAAGTGTTCTCTTCCTCAAGAGGCACAAAAAAGGTGCATGTGGTTGAGCGTCTGTTTACTGCGATGACCAAGCCCTTCTAAAGTCCACCATAGACAGCACTTGTCCATTGTGATGAAAAGACCAAGCCACACGAAACTGAGTTTTCCGATCCGGGAATCAACTACTTTTATATTGAGAATTTTCCAGTGAAGATTATGTGAATATGCTGCGAAGTGCGTGGAAACTTGTTGCCAAACCCCAACGCACATTTGGGAAATGAACTCGATTTTGCTCAATGTAGAGTCGAGATTTGGAAGCGATTAAATGACATCTCATAAACGAGAAACTCTACATAACCATCCGCCTATCAGCTTCCTACCTCCAAGACCTCCAAGAACTTGAGCTCGTCCAATCCTCAACAAATCCACCCAATCCTCATTTGCTACCGGCACAGTGGAAACGAGGATCCACGGCCCTCCAGACCCTCGGCCAGACAACGGCACCCCACAAAGCTAGCAGAACATACGATGTGACCTATCTGCTACTAGCTGCACGCACATTGCTGCTCTTTTCATAATTGTGGTCGGCACAGGTCTTACCGAAAAGAGGCGTCGGCCACGCACGAATAGATCCGTCGGGTGAGATACACCGTCCAGAAGGGGCCAAGTCGTTCGTTCCTCCACACGGAGCGCATTTAGTAATGCGAACTCCTCTTCGCGATATCTCTAATCACATCGTAGATCATTCTGGGTCGTGTAAGCCACAATGATCAGACAGTCGTCTTGTAAGAAACATTCACGCAGTGCGCTTGAAACTTCCCGATGCTTTGTACTGCGGGTGCTGCTGAGCACCCCGACAGCTGCACCCACAGAAAGCGAATCTGCACGTCGAGGAACGATTCCATTCCGTCGTACGACACCCCCATGCGCAGCACACAAAAAGCGGCTGCGCATGTGGATAAACTTCCCCGGATTTTCCCTCTCTCTCCAATTTCAGCCCCATGTCACCCTCACTCCTCCCCCTCGTCCCAACCCCACAAAGTCTGGGGTAAGATATGCTTGGTACGGGAACAAAGCATCGAGCGACCAGTCTAGAGCCGCAATGCCTCCAGTTTCCACCAATGGGCCACCTCGGCTCCTCCCATCTCTTGCCCGGCCATCCCAACTCTGCCCCCGGAGAAGAACACAAAGAAAGGTGGCAGGATCACAATGCATGCACCACGCGGTGCCCACGGCCCGACGCTCCATTGTCACACGCGCCAATTCCCGTAACAAAGAAGTACTCTCTCCAATTGGAATGGGTGATTGGAACCTTGGAATGGGTTGATGCAGAGCGTGCGACTATAGCCCTGGCGCGTGAGGAGAAACGAAAGCATGGGCCCGGTGCCGTAAGGCAGAGAACAATAAAATAAGAAGCCACGCGAGGTCCCCCATGCAAACATGTATTACTACCGTGACATTGAATCTTTT
Source organism: Plenodomus libanotidis (assembly GCA_022609195.1). Classification (NCBI taxonomy): domain Eukaryota; kingdom Fungi; phylum Ascomycota; class Dothideomycetes; order Pleosporales; family Leptosphaeriaceae; genus Plenodomus; species Plenodomus libanotidis. The sequence goes on from JAGKQA010000071.1 coordinate 90,468, forward strand.
TACCAATCTGTGCTTATAACGGGCGGAGATCGTGCATAAAGATCTTCGAGTGTCCCTATTCCTCCGGGTATTGCGCGGGTTTTCCATCCTTACGTCTCTAATTGAAGGAAACGCCAAAGCCTATCCATCATGGATATCACGAACAGCAAGGAGACGGGCCCCGAGCACGTCGAGGTCAACGAGAAGCGCGGCGTCGGGCCCGACTTCCAAGACACCAAGTTCCTCAACGCAGAGGCGGCACAAGCGACCGCCAATGAGCACAGTCTGGAACTATGGCAAGCCCTCAAGACGTACCGGCGAGCGGCGTTCTGGTCTGTCCGTAAGTGTCTCCCTCGAATCCCACATCCATCTTCCACTCTTTCAGGAAGTCCTTCTCTCAAGAGGGCTATCCCGATGCAGTAGCCATGGCTAATGGCAAACTCCCACGCAGTCATCTCCGCCACCATCATAATGGAAGGCTACGACGTATCCCTCCTCGGCAACCTTTGGGGCTACCAAGCCTTCCGCCAAAAGTTCGGCGACTACACCGGCGAAGAACACGGCTGGCAAATCAAGTCCGCCTGGCAAACCGGGCTGAACGTCATCGCCGCCGTCGGCAACATCATCGGCGCCCTGCTCAACGGCCACTTCACCGCGAAACTCGGGCATCGCAAGGTCCTCATCAGCTCGCTCATCTGGCTCTCCGCGGCGATCTTTATCGTCTTCTTCGCGCCCAACATCGAGGTCATGCTGGTCGGCATGTTCCTGTGCAACATCCCCTGGGGCGTCTTCGCCACCACGGGCCCCGCGTACGCCGCCGAGGTCGCGCCCTTGGCGCTGAGGGGGTACTTGACGGCGTACATTAATCTGTGCTGGTGTATTGGGCAATTCATTGCTAGTGGTGTGTTGAAGGGGCTGTCGAGCAACACCACGGAGTGGGGGTACAAGATTCCGTTCGCCGTGCAGTGGGTATGGCCGATTCCGCTGATCATTGCGGCGCTGTTCGCGCCTGAGAGTCCGTGGTATCTGGTAAGGACAGGCAAGTTGGAGAGTGCAAAGCGAAGCTTGGAGCGGTTAACCGAGCCGGGACATGATGTCGACCATGAGGCGACTATTGCGCTGATGGTGCACACGGATAAGCTCGAGAAGGAGGAGCAGGCGGGCGTGTCGTATTTGGACTGCTTCAAGGGGACGAACCGACGGCGGACGGAGATCGCGTGCATGTGCTTCATGAGCCAGGTCACGGACGGTGGCGCGCTGGCGTACTCGGGGACATTCTGTTCGTTTTCTCCCCCTCTCTTGCACACCCTCGCGTGCCCATGATTGCTGACCAGGTTGATGCAGTCTACGAACAAGCCGGACTCTCCAACGAACTCGCCTACACCCTCGGTCTCGTCGGCACCGCCATCGCCTTCATTGGCGTTATTGTGTCGTGGCTGTACATCGCGCATGCTGGGCGCCGCACGATCTGGCTGTGGGGCTCGTACGCGCTGCTGTTGTGCCTGTTCCTGATCGGCATCTTGTCGTGTGTCAACCCGCAGACGGAGGCGCTGAGCTGGGTCGAGAGCGTCATGTGCATCGTGTGGCTGGGCTCGTACTCGATGACCGTTGGACCGATTGTATACACCATTGTGGCAGAAGTCGGATCGACACGTTTGAGGACACAGACTGTCGTGCTGGGCCGCAGCACGTATTACTTTGCGAACATTATCGGAGGAATCCTGCAGCCGTATTTCATGAGTCCGACGGCATGGAATGCTAAGGGAAAAACTGTAAGTGCGATCCTCGACTCTTTGACAATGCCAAACAACCGTTTACTAACGTGGTCTTTCTCGCTGGTCAGGCATTCTTCTGGTTCAGTACTTACGCGCTCACCGTGCTATGGGGATGGTTCCGACTTCCTGAGACTAAGGGCCGCACATTCGAGGAGATGGATATCATGTTCCAGCGCAAGGTGCCAGCGCGCAAGTTCGCCTCGCATAAACTCGACAGCGCTGATGAGCGGTTTGCGGAACATTGATGGGCTGTTGAAAGATGGTTGTGATGTACACAGACTGCAATTATGAAATACTCAATGCCTGTATAAGATCTTGAGTGGCTCCTCACAAGCCAACTCCGTTGTGATGTGCGATGCCTTGAGCTGTTGATGGTTAGCATGGCGCATAATCACACAAAGAAACAGACAGTACGTACCAATTGTGAAAAGGCACCCTGATCCGACACTTGCTTCCTGCAACTACATTACAACGTCCAACTACTTGGATGCTTCGGCTTGGTGTTGCCTGCGAGACGACCATACTCGAATGAGTTGCCCGCAGTGACACAATATGCCTTGGCGCGTGCACAGCCATTCTACCGTCTCGGACCCATCTGTATTTTCTTCGGAAAGGGGTCATCGCCCTGAAACATGGGCTTGGCAGGCCCGAAAGTCGAGTTGTTGAATATACTCAAAGGCGGCTTGGTGCTGACAAGCGACTTTCCCTAAAGCTCCTCGTCTTCGTCCATGTCCACATCAGAGCTGTTCATGGCCTTTTGCTTGCCTTTTCCTTTACTCTTGGAAGACTTAGAAACCGGGACGGCCTCCTGCTCCTCCTCCTCGGCCTCTCCTTCCCAAATTGGCTGCTTGACTTGGAATTCTGGAGGGCCGCTAGCGTCCTCGGCTTTTCGAACAACGAAGGCCAACTCGTCGTTGTTCTTGAAGCCTCTGCTGAGAGGTGTGTCGTCGGGCTGAATATTGAGGTCCTTCCATCCTTTGCTGAGGTCGTGAATGTCGGCGCGCATGGCGTACTCGATCTGGAGGTCGTCGTCCTTGGATGGAACGGGGACGGGGTCGGTTGGAAGCCACTCCTCGAGAGGGTCTCCGTGCTCGTCTGTCTCGGGAGCGTTGGTCATTGAGTTCCACTTGGGGACCAACTCGGTGTCGGTGGCCAAGATGGGCTCGGCTCGGTCGTGCAGAGCTTCAATGAGCTCCTTGGTGATGGCAGAGAAAGGATCGGTGGGCTCGATGAGGATGAAGAATGTGTGAATGCCGTATTTGAAGCGTAGCGACATGGGCATGCCGGGAGCGGCATCATTACCGGCTTTCTTGGGAGGCTGGAGTGGATGTCAATTTTGTCCAACAAAGGTTTGCGAAGGAGACGCGTATAGTGGTTTGGGAGACGCGTCGTGGGGTCTTTCTCACCATCTTGACTGCTTGGATGGATTGAGTCAGACGATTATGGAGCTGGGTAATGCAGTGAGTGAGCTGCTGATCAACACGGCCCGAACGAGTCGTGTTCCGTATGGCGGGGATCCGTTGATGTGACTTCAGAGAATATCGACGGGTTAGTAGTAAGTAGTTGTGCAGCTGAAGTCTAAAAATGGCAGTCGCTGATGCTCGGTCCAGGCAGAGACGGCGTCATTCCGCGGCAGGGATAAGACACCCAGAAAATGCAGGGGCGGCTTAGGGAGCTTGGGCCCACCCGAAAATGGCATCTTGCATCTCGAAATGTGCATATGATGCCTCTCATGACTCCTTCCACAACTATCCGCGTCCCTCGTCTGTCCTGTTTTCTTTACGCGTTTGTCTCACCTCTTTAGTCTTTGAGGCGAAGCGCGATACAATGTCTGAACCGCTTCCAAAACCTCAAGGTGGCCTCGACGGCGATCTCGCTGCCACGCGACCGACCGATCCAACAGCAGACGACCATATGGCGAGGCTACGTGCAGCCTCGCGCCTGAATATGGACCCTTCCTACAGACTGACATTTGCAGCAGTCATGTCACTGGCTGTTGGGGCCGCTCTGGGAATGAGCCAGGGCTCCACCACCTCCGGCATGAGGTTTCGCGCCGAGCACGCACACAAGCTGCCGTCCACCCCGACCGGATGGTTCATGTACCACAAGAGCAAGAACTACACCATGGCCAGGGCCGGCCTGAAGGAGGGCTACAAGATGGGCTTCAAGGTCTGCACCGTCACCCTGTCCATGTTCTTCATCGAGGACTTGTACGACAGGTATCGTGAGACCAAGGACTTCGTCAACACCACCTTGGCTTCCTTGACCGTTGCCGGTGGCTTCAGTCTATGGAGTATGTTGCCACTGTCCATGCGTATCGCCTTGTTCTTGCTCTTCAAGTGCCCACTGACTCGTTGCCCGCCTCTTCAGACAGATTCAGCCTCCCAATGACTGCTCGAACCACAAAGACCGCGCTGCTCGTCGGTCTTGCCTACGGTGGCCTGCAAGACCTCGCTGGTGCTATTAGAGGGCGTCCCATTGGCTACATCGATTGGACGCGCAGAAAGCTTGGGTTCGAGAACAACCATACGAATGGCAACCAGGTACCTGCATCGTGACTCGACCATCCGGCCAGTCAAGACGAACGCATGCCGGCAGATGCCCGACTGTCTCGATCGAAATCGGAGGCCCTTCAAGGACCGAATAAAGCTCGTTATGCCACATGCCACTCCTCGTGAGGAGAGAGGCAAATGTACGATCGAGCCCACAGCCACAAGCTGCAAGGCTGCCTGGCACCGAACAGACGATGAACATCCAACCATCTTGGATTCTGTCGAAATCTCGAGGCTGTTCCACCAACATCGGTGCTCGTCTAGCCTTTGAGGATCTAGTCCCAACGGTCCACCCTCTTGAGATAAACGCTCCGTTTTCGGACAGCAACTGGATCTGCGGACGGCTTTCGAAGGCTCAAGAAACTGAGGGGATACGAGCGTGGAGACACCAAACCTTCTAGCCTCGCCGCACATTCCACTCCGGCGACGGATCCATCTCTGAATGACTTTGGGAGCTAATTTGGTCGACTCATGACGACCAAATCGTATCCGCCCAAGTTATGCCGCCAGCAACCATCTGATCGATTCGACGCCAAGTCTAGCGGTCGCATCAGCCTTCCCGCCAGGCCCGCCTCTTTCATCCCCGCATAGCGCGCTCATCGGCTTGCGGTTCCGGGGGGATCCACAATGTGCCGAAGCCTGGCGCATCTGATGGCAGGCCGCGGAATCAAAGCCAAGAAGATACAGTGGACTCAATCAATTGGCGCAGTAATGCCCGAACTATCACACAGACTCGCTTCGCCCTGCGACTGCAATCTGCAACCACTACCCCGCATATTCCCAGATACAACCTCTTGGTGTCGATATGCTCTGTCGCAACAGAGTCACCAACAACAGCACGTTTTCGAGGTGCAGCTGTCGAGCCAGGTTCGACGTGGAATTTACCTTTTTGAAACCGTTGGAACAAAGCAAAGTCGCCGTGCAATTCATCAATGACCAGACTAGCCCAGGAACGACGTCGGCTACTCACGGCATTGGGCCGCCTCAGCATGACGACACGTGCTCAGGTGATGGTACGCGATAAGGCACTCGAGGGATTGGCCTTGCTGCCGCAGTAGCGTCAGGCGGGCGGGCGGGCGTTGATTGAACAATGGCTGACCCCCGACCGCGTCCGGTCACCGCTTTGTTTCTGCGAGGAGACTATTCGTGCATGGCAGGCAACTGAGGTACTTGGCTGAGACGGTCGACGTCGGCCCTCTCGTCTATGAACGGGCATGGAACATCGCCCCTGCCTGGTACGTCTCGTGCAGCATTGCTTGCTGGCGTCAAAATAGCAAGTGCTATTGCGAATATCGGAGATAGTGGACGGAAGTCTATCAGCCAGACTGTCTCGCCGTCGTCTACACATACAAGTAGGTTGGCCTCTGACTTCATAGGCCATACTGAGACACACACGTCTTCGTCTGAATATTACTAGAACTAAACCTATCGTTTACATTGTTCCTCAATACTGTGCCAGCGAAACGAGCGAGTCAATTGTCTGCGCAATCGCTTGTTCCTTGTTGCCTTTCTGGTCATTCTATTCCTATTCGAGACTCACGATGGCTTCAATGCGGCCACTCTTGTCCGCCTCCCCAGGCAGGACAGTGGCTTCAACCTCTTCTCTCAGAGGCACAACATTCGCGCCTTCTACAGTCTCGGCCTCCTTGACTTTTGGATCTCTCCACCAACCACAATACAGGCGCCTGGCCTCGTCTTCATCTTCAACGCCAACATCCACATCGCGATCCTTGCACTCTTCATCTACCACACGCCAGGCTGGGGCCACTCTAAGCCACTCCACAAGCTTTCTCAACCACGAGCCAGAATCTCCACGACCCTCACAGGACATGGCGTCCCCAGCGCCCCTATCAATACTTCCCCTCCAGACCGTCCTGCGCTCCTTAGCAGTAACAACCCTGTCCTCTTCACCATTCCTCCTCCCGCCATCCCTATCACTCATGTCCCTGCTGGCACACACCACATCGCCCATACTAAATCCCGATCGCAACCCGCTCCTACACAGCCTTATCAGAACGACCTTTTACGCGCAATTCTGCGCCGGCGAGACCGCGCCCGAAGTCCGCACCACCATCGCCAACCTGAAGGGTCTGGGCTTCTCGGGCGTGATCCTGGGGTACGCGCGGGAAGTTGTGCTCACAGAGGCGCAGACCAAAGAGCTCGCGAGCTGTGGGCTCGAGGGCGACGTGGCGGAGGACTGTATTAGGAACGAAGTTCTGCCGTGGAAAGAGGGCACGCTTGAGACCGTGCGGTTGGCGAGTGAGGGCGACTATGTGGCGCTCAAGTAAGCCTCTCCCACAATTTGCTTCTAGCTTCACAACCCCGAGTTGAGCTTCATCTTTACTAACACCTCACCACTCAGGTTCACCGGCGCAGGCCGCCAAGCCCTCTGGACGCTCTCCCAACGCCTCCCGCCGCCCACAGCCCTCGCGGCCGCCATCGACGAAATCTGCACGCTCGCCGCCTCCCGCGGCGTGCGGCTCCTCTTCGACGCCGAGCAGCAAGCCGTGCAAGCCGGCATCGACGACTGGACGCTGCACTACATGCGCAAGTTCAACAAGTCCTCCCCCATCAACCCCAACAACAAGGCGATCATCTACGGCACCTACCAAGCCTACCTCAAAGCCACACCCCGCGTCGTCTCGGAGCACCTCAAGATCGCCCAGCAGGAGGGCTTCACCCTCGGCGTCAAGCTCGTGCGCGGTGCGTACCTGGGCAGCGACCCGCGTGCACTCATCCACGATACCAAGGCCGACACGGACGCCTGCTACAACAGCATCGCGGCGGCGCTGCTCAAGCGACAGTGGGTGGGCCCGCTTGCGACGTTCGCGCCTCCCGCCGCGTCGGCGTTCCCGAGCGTCAACATGGTCCTCGCCTCGCACAACGCGGCCACCGTGCGCGCCGCGCGCGCGATCCTCGCCGAGCAGGGCGGGAGTGAGACGGAAATTGCGTTTGCGCAGCTGCAGGGGATGGCGGACGAGGTGAGCTGTGAGATTCTGGCGAGCCGCAACAGCGAGGGCGAGGAGGAGAAGGAGCGGGAGCAGGGGATGCGCGCGTATAAGTATCTGGTTTGGGGCAGCACGGGGGAGTGCATGAAGTATTTGCTGCGGCGGGCGCAGGAGAATAAGGATGCGGTGCAGCGGACGCGGGATGGAAGGGATGCGATGCGCGCGGAGCTTTGGAGGCGGTGGAAGGGGGTTTTTGGGTTTGCTTAGAGGGTCTTGCTAAGGGTTTTTTTTGGGAAGAGGTGCTTTACTTGAGGCGAATGATCTTGATGTATAGCGGGCGTTATCTTCTGGTGCGATGATTGGGTTTGATCGATCTCTTTTAGATCGATCTCTTTTAGATCGATACCTTTTGCAGAGACAGCGAAATGCGATGATTATCTACCATGATTTGGATGAGCTGCAGCTGTTAGCTGGGAAATGAGCGTGATGGGCATTTGCGACAGCTCAACGTGGCCCTGGCTTGGGTGTGAAATCGCTGGTTTGTTCAAACACGTGTGTTCCCGAACATTGTGGTTATACTTCTCTATCTGCAACGACGCCTCGACAACCAAATTCTACGTGCTTGCCCCAAAGAGAAAAAATGGGGCCCTGGCATCGGACAGCTGTGGAGTATGTAACGAAGCCTACGGCGCGAGGGATCCGTCCTCCTATACAGAACTTGTTGACCCCATGGGCCTATTAGTTCTCGCAATGACTAGCCAATACCATGTCTCGAACGAGCACTGTTTGCTACATCAGCAAGAGTTTCGCTTCCAAATATAGAATGTCGACCACCGTTGACCCTGGAATACCACCGGATGCAATGTGCGCTTATACTACCACTGACCCACATCACGACCTCCATATCCAAGCTGTGGACAATGAAAGCATTCCACATTAACACAGCCAGTTTCTTAGAAAATCCCCAGAATCGCGACCGGCCATCTACACCGAAATCATGCTCCCCCCCCCCCCCAGCCGAACAAGCCGCTAGCGGGGACTGAGCATGGCGCCGTCCATCCTGGACCGAGTCGTGCAAGTGAACCGTCAACGGCCACTCTACCACGCACTTCTCATAAATAGGCTCGAAATGATGAAATTCGCTTTGGGCCGAAGGAGTTGTGTGAGCGTGAATGAGTCGTGAGCTCGTGGGGTCAGACCTCCGGCGGCTGGCCTTGTCGAATACGTCGGGGCTTGGTAGCCCAGCGAGGGTCATGAATTTGACCAACGGACTGAGACTATTCGTCTTTCTGTCTGCGCGCTGCTTGAGCGGTTATGTTTTCCTTGTGAGGCATCGGAGCTGGTCCTTGAGGGCTGTAAAGCGCGGCTGTGTAGACTGAACGAGCTTCTTGACAGGATATCATACTCGAGTCCATCTGCTCGCGTGCAGCTGACTGAAGAAGGCGCTTCAGCTTCGGAGAAACGTACTGGACTCGAATAAAATTCGTGGTTGCGAGACATGACGCGATTGAGCGCGCAAGAATTGGCACGAATGCCTGCCTCTCCGCGCTCTCCGAGCCCGACGCCTTGTCTCCGCTCTTGCCTCCGCTCTTGCCGCCAGTCATTGTGAATTTGGATTTGGGGGTTGTGCATGTGGGAGAAGAGAAGATGCTTTGATGTTGACGGAGACAAATGTCTGTAGAAGTCTGAAAGTCGGTGGTTGTGCAGTGTTTGCGTTGAGGAAAGCGGGAAACGGGGCTGGAGACAAGCCAGACGCTCGTCGATGTGTAGACGGATAGTCTCCGGCATGCCAGAGATGCCCGTGAGGTGCTCGGGATACATCAGAACTCAGTCCGAGGACTTGACGAGATGCTTCTCGGTTCCGTTCGAGCATTCGACAAGCGTACCCTGGCCTATTGATAGCGCCTCAGCCCAATGGTGCAGGCGAGGAAGAGAGCGTATGTGCCGCCGCAAGTCCTCGGCGCAGATTAGGATGACTTCTTCGGCATAGAGACCGAGGGAGGGATTGGCTCGCAATGGTAACGATTACCTGTTGGACCTCTGAACCTCTGAATATCCGGGGCGGACTCCGGAATAAAGTGTGCAATGATGGCATGGTCGTTATGGTGTCGCGGCAACTTCTCACTTTGGGTAGACAGCCCAGCGGTCACGAGACCTGTTGATGCACTATTGCACCTGCACCATGGGATTCAGGGGCGCAGTCGACTTGCCATGCACGTAGCCTGACGTGCCCGAAGGCTGTGGACTTTGCTCGATGATAGCTACCAGCCACAAGTGCAGCTTCTGCTGAGCGGATGCTTTATGGTCATGGGCCTGAAGTTGGGGAGTTCGCTGAGATGCATATGAGAGCTCTCGACGTCCATGAACTACGTTCCTCTGCGGACTTCTGCTGTTGCTTGGGCGTGTCATGCAGCTCAGATTGTCGCCTGGGCTCAGTCTTCCAACCGTCCAGCGAGGATGTCACTGCCCCAGCGTTGGCTCGTCGGAACCAGAGCCCGCAGTTACACTGACAGTTGCCGTGGGATGTGAAACGCGTGGAAATCAGTAGTCGAGCCGTGCTGAAGAGGCCGGAATAACTACACTCCTCGCAAAGCCATGGCCCCCAGGATGAGCATCTCCGACTCCTTCAGCTTGGCTTGCTCGTCCTTGATTGTCGTCAACGAAGGCACGTTGAGCTTGTAGTACTTTCTGACCTTGGCCCAGTCTGTCGTCTTCGCAATCTCCTCGTCGGTGAAAGGAGCAGCGGTACCTTCCACGTTCTCGGACAGGTGCTTCCAGATGTCGTCGGCGGTCGGTGGCTGCGGCCGCTCGGCGGTAGGAAACGTGACCTTGACGACGAGGACGGTCTTGACGTCGGGGCCGATTCCGTAGCGGCGGTATGCTTCCGAGATCTGGATACGACTGGTCAGTACACGTGGTGGCAGGAAAGCAAGGGCACGTAGCTGTTGAGGGATGACTCACGTTGTTGCTGGCACTCAGCGCGTTGACCATCTCGGCGTGGACATTGGGCGACCGCAGCTTCCCGTCGACGAGCACAGACAGTGCCTTGTAGACAGCGGCCTGTAGGTGGAGGCGCGAGACGATGGATGTCGCGTCGATGAAGGCGTACTCGAAGTCGGCGTTGCGCGCGAGCAGTTGCGATTGCAGGAAGCCTGCGTTGGAGACGTCCTTGAAGAGGGCAACGTGCACGCTGTGCGACGACGGCACGTGTTCGATGGTGACGGTCTCAAGGAGAGACATACTGCTGGAATGGGTGCGCAAAAGAGTCTGTCTGTTGATGTCGTGGTTGAGAAGTAAAATTGGTAGAGGGAAGCTTCAAGCATCCGGAAAATTGAGCGGCGCAACTCGGACGGGCGCCAGATCTGCCTCCGATACAGTTTTCACGCCAGGGAACTCAGAGTATCCAGGCGGGTTTCGTGCTCATTAGATATTACACAGATTTGTACAGCCGCAAACTTCGTGCTTCCTTCCCTTCCGCGTTGACCCCGGTTGTCGGCGACGCTTCCGTGCCAAGGCCCGGGTCCGGACGGACTTTTCCACTTTTCCCGCTCCGTCTTCCGCCACATTCAACGTCACCCGTGGACATCTTGAACACGTGGCTGTTCGCGCCCAAACAGCATGATGCCAAGAGCGACCAAGCTTCAAGATCCCTTCAAGTTTACTTGCGGTCTAATTAGTCCTCGGAGCTGTCTGCCAGCGCTAGCAACGCCCTCATTTCACCACTAAAATCAGCTCATCACCGCCGGTCGCCCGCCGACGGCCTTCTTGGCTAATGTCCATGTGCATGAGCTTCCGACATGTAACATCCGGAGACGCCGTGAGACTTGACGTTGCTTCGACGTGGCGGATCCTCCAAGGCCGAGATCTGGTGTGCAATGCTCAAAGCTTAATCAAGCCTCAATAATGCGTTCCTGCGTGGGCTGAAAGGAGGACAGCGGCTGAATGTTTATGCACAAAACCTTGTTGAGTCAGTCCACGAGGCTGCCAAACGTCAATTCGAGCACCAATCAGTGTGATAAGGCTGGAGTATGTAGCGCAAGGCGCAGCCATGTATACTAGCTGCTGATTCTTTGTAAAAGAAAATACAGGAGCATGTTTCTAGGTACGCTTGTCAAGGAGGGGAGAACGACACGTGGAACTGTGCATCGTCTACGAGAATGTGTCTGCCCATCTATGACAAAGCATACCACGGAAAATCAAACATAAGTGTGTAACCTGAGTGTCCTGGTGTTTGAGAGGATTTGACGACCTCGGGGAGCTGCCCACATCATGCGATCACATCACTACCACCCGTGGTGTATCGAGACGGCCCAAGGGAAATAGCTGCAAGATGTAGATAGTAAGTTTGAGTAGTGCATTCCGCGCTCTTCATCTTCAGTGTCCCTTTTCCTCGAGAAGCAATAATGATCCCCGTCAGCGTAACTGATCGCCGTCACTTGGCAGTACGCAGGGACTGTCGCCCTCGAGATGCGTGCAGCTCGTGAGTTCTGTGTCTTTTCAGCCTCCTCGAGGATATTGACACGAGCCCGTTACTAATGAAAGCAGTGTTATGCCTGAACAAGAGTCACGAGTGACAGGCTGAGTCTTCGCTACCAATTTTTGGCGAGGCCTGAGCCACAAGGCTTGTGCACGTTGTTTCATGTGCAACATAACCGAACAAGAGAACGATTTGTAGGCACTAAAGAAGTGTGTTTGTTGTCGCGGATATCGACATCCACAGCTTTTTGTGCTGCAATTAATCTTGAAGGGGTCGTCTTGCGGGGTCAGAGTTCGTACAGAGCTGACGAACTCCAAGATCTCTTTGACACAAGGTCACCGTGAAACTCACAGTAGGACCAGCATGATAAACAGTGAAGGTAACGGTAGGGCTATTGACTCATGGCAGGGCACGAATCGCGACTTAGGTATCATATCATGAGTATCTTCACACTCGCATCGCACCATAGTGCCACTACTACAGTGTCATCGCTCGAGGGCTTGGCTAGAATGGTCTGGCCATAGGTCCATAGGTCCGGCGAGCTTTGATTGTGTGTCTAGGTAACTTGTAGAATCGCTGCGAACACATTCCTGAAGTCCAGAGTGGTCGCACTCGCACTAGCCTATGCCCGCGGAAGGTAATCCCAAGCAGCACTATCTTACGGGGCTCGCTCGATGACAAGGAAGATATGATTTGCGATAATTAGAGGCTGTCAACACCCTCAGCTGTTGGACTGCACTGGCAGCCTTGCACAAAACTCCAGGGCTATCCTGAAGTCATGCACACTAAAAGCCCTTGGAATCTACAGGCGACTCTTCGAGGATGTTTGAGTGTTACTTCCAAGTTCAGTAGCTCTATCCAAATGTTGGAGTTTGGAGCACCTTTCTACAATGCTAACGCGCAAGACGACCGACGGCGGGTCGTAAAGTCGCTGTACAAGCTGATCGGTACCCTGATACATGGTAGGATATTGTCCCACTGGTCTTGTCACCATACAGTGTGGCTTCGACAGCTGCCCGCATTCCAAGTTTGGTTCGAAAATACAATGGATGTAGTGGCGAACTCGATGTCAGATTATCGGATTGGACTACAATCCCGAGCAGCGACCATGTACTCAGAAGATAGACGCTTCCCTAGCCATGACTGTTCACCATGCCGACTTGGTGGTGTTCAGACTGCTGAGGTGCTGTTACATTACCGTAGCGGCCACTGTCGCAACGTCTCACGTGCACTATCATAGCATCTCGCCAGGAAAGCTAGACATGACGGTATCGGGACATCATCAGAGTGCTTCGTAGTCGAACGTGTCCTAACGACGCTGGTGCAAAGAGTCAGGTCTTGAGAATGTCGAAGGCATCATCGCGATTCCGCTTAGTGCTTCAGTACCTTCCCAAGGTCTTGCGAAGGTCGGCGAAATACTCTGGTCCGCATGGTATTGCGCAACGGGCATTCTGTAATTCCAGTGCCTCGCAGTCGGATGTGTCCCAAGTACGCTGGTACAAAGGGTCGGTCTTGAGACGGTCGATTTTCGAAGGCTTCGTTGTCATTCCGTTTGGGACCTTTCCAGGGTCTTGCGGAGGTTGGCAAAACATTCTGGGCCTCCATAGCATTGGGCAACGAGCAACCTGTTTGAAACCTCAGAGCGCTGAGCAAAAGAAAACTGTTGTAAGAGAGGGCTTGGCCAATGGACACTGGCAAGAATTTGGAACGTACCAACCCGGGGACACCTTCATTTGAAATTTCGCCCGCCCTTCCTTGTAAATGGAGTCCGCAACTCGCAGCGTATCCAACAGCGTTGCAGCAGTTGTGGCATCTGAAGCCTGCATCAAGCCACATAACGGGCCCCTTCTTCTTGGCTCCTCAAACATATTGCATGATCGCGGCTAGGAACGTCGAGAGGAAACGTCTTAAGTCTAGCGGTAGTAGAGCTCGAGACTATGCCTTTTGGGCCAATTGACTAGATTGTCGTTGGGCCTGGCCGCCTGAAAGAGGATGGAGTGTATGACAAATAGATTTCATAGCGCTCCAGGGCTGGTGAAAGCCTCCGAGGTGAGGTACCAGAATTCAATGTTTCAAATACAAGCCGAGCCATGGTCCACTTGGACGTATTCATGCAAGATGCAAGATTCTTGAAGAAGTTGGGACTCTGTGAGGTCCGTTGGTATAGTAGCTCACTACGAGTAGATTCGAGAACATTCATGAATGCCTACGGTCGCCGCCGGCCCCCGACACCGCCTGGCCTCAGAGCCGGAAGCCAAGTCCTTCAGGGTCAGCTTTGCTTACCATGGTACTTTGCTCCCGTCGAATTGATTCCAGGCTCCTTTCCCGAGCAGCTCTATACGCGCGTTATAATGGGGTTTGTCCACGTGTACGTTGGTGCGTGAGTGATGTCGTGCATGTCGGGTTTAGCTTCGGTCCTGGACGGTCCAGGACCGTTCAGACTGCCTAATTAAGCTTAATTAATGCCTCCACTTCCCTGCCAGTCGGGATCAATACCGTAAGTCTCTGTTCTTCTGGGCTGGATCTAGATTGGTGTGTCTAGACCGTCATGGCCAGGTCGCGGGCCTAAGGCTGTTTTTGTAACAAACCGTTGACGTTGAAAGCCTCATAACGTGTCGCAAAAGTAGCTACCAATGCTTTCACGCTGGCCGGGCACCTACATCCGTAACACAACGGTGGTGCGATTTCTTGCTACCTACTATATCACCACAAATCCGAGTCGTGATTGTTGGGAATGGCTGGACGATTACGTGTGCGGTGTGAACTTCCAAAACCAAGGGGACTTTAGGAGCCCTTGAAACAGCACTCTTCAGCAAGCTTGAAAACCCATCGTGTCCCCGCCTCCCCGATTTCAAGACTGCAGCTAGCGCCCCTATTGTGGATGAGCAGCGACGTTCATGAAATTGATTGAGGGTTACAATCTGTCTGCACCACTTTCAAAGCACAAGAAAATTGCTTTTTGATGGGATTGGCATGTCGCTGTGGACACAACGTGGCATCCATCGGAAACCAAAGACGTGTCTCTGCCTGGGCTAAGGTAACTGGGCCGAACTAGATCATCAGTATCTTGAGGGCGATGAAATGTCGCAGTCGATAGGGCATCAGAAACGGAATCTGGAGGAAGACATTGCTTGTTCCCTCGACCTAGGGTTCCAATTTGTCAGGCCGTTCGGGATCATCATCAGAGCAACATCGATTTCAGTAACACCTGTCCTGTGAGAGTTTCAGAGAAGGTTATTGTGCCACAGTTGGGCTGCAGGCGCATAGAAGTTCTAACACTCGGGTACAATGTGAACAACATGTCCGCTTCGTGAATCTGCGACCCTCGTCGTATTGAATTTGTTATCAAAGCATTCTGAATTGACGCGCATGTTAACGCGCGTTCCACTAACTATAGTAGAGTGGGCTGGATTTGTTTCCCTTGAATGAGTTCAAAATTCTTGCACACCAACCCAGAGGCTGGCGCGACGCAAGGCTCAAGTGGATGCCCGGGCAGCAATTCCGGTAGTCTACTCAGTAGTGGCCTGTCAGTCGGTGGACCTGTGCGCGTCTATCATTGGACGGTATCTGTCCGTTTACACTTCACACAGTACGAGGTACACAGTAGATCTGATCATTCGCTTCCACAGATGAGTTTCGGTTCATCGTACCGGAGTGTGTACCGAGAATTTGAGATCCACTATTGTTTCTCCCCTGATCACCATCCATGGATACTCAGATACTACGGACTGTACAGTGGTAGGTTTGCCAGCCCAAACTCTAATCGAGTCCGATTATCCAGACACGTCAATCTGTGCACGTTCAGTCGACACAATACAAGGCATTGCGCCTTTTGGTTCGTTCGCGATGCTTTATCAGGTACGGGAGCTCCAGTTGCTTTGCGCAGACCTAAGACGATATGCGTATTGTGCGCCGTTTCTAAACTATTCCAAACTTGTCGGCAACGTAGATGTGACACATCAACATTCTCGGGCAAAAGAAGTACAGCATCACGCAATACTGACATGCCGGAAGGGACAATGACCATTGAGGTACCAAGTCTTTCGAAAGTACCTACACTACAAGCCTTGAACCTTAATTTTTGTACTTCCATGAGAAACGCTGCTCCACTCACTAGAACCAATTACGGAAGCTGCTCGAGATTTGTGGAGTGGATAGTGTAAGTTCATTGGTTCAATGCAGACAGACTCAGAGCCCTTGTCCGTCCTACGCTACTTACGATCATTCAGGGGTTCTAGTGTAGTCAGACACCCGTACTTAGCAGCCATCAGTTATCAAGCCTTCGTATCTCCGACAAGCACCCTCAAGCTCATGGAAATCCGTCTTACAGGCTAAGTCCTACAAACGATGAAATCACAAGCCATCGCTCCAGGTCAAATCATGTAAGCAAGTACACTGGATTATCCCATAATCACAAGACCAATATAAGCTGTCACAAATATCCCTCACAATCACTTAGTAATACCTAGGTATGGGTCAGATGTGTGGCAAGTCCAAGTTGTGCTCTGCTCTTCGGTGATGATAACGTAGCGCACATAAAGCAAGAAAACCAGGTATATCGATTTCAAATTCCATCGCTCGAGCTCAGAAACCCAAGTGAGATGATATGGAAGCTCCTCTGAGCTCTCTATCTCACGGCAAACTCCTCGGTGATTATTCACGAGGACATCTGACGTCCCTCTATTTGTCAGTCTGTTTGCTGAATTCAATATCGAAGTGTCAAGCTATATCGGATCCACAAAGTCGGGATGTGATCAAGTTCAAGGGCTTTACTCCGCGTACGGTCCACAACGTTTCGAGGAATTTTGGCAGCTGAGTTAGGTAGACACAACCTGTCCTGCACGACGATGGAATCTCTGGACTGGAGGCACTGTGTATTTGTAGTCGAATTCAGTCAATTTCCTACACTGGCAGACTTGTGCCGTCGGCTAAGCCGGCGGCTGCTGGACTCACTCAAGGCTAGGCAATGCCTGTCTGCAATTTTCACGAGACGGTGTCTGAGAAGTCACCTCCGTTACTGTTGACAGACCATCTGCTGTCGAATTCTGAATCTTAATATAGTACTTTGTGTCTGCGAGGCTGACTACATAATTATCCCCTTAAAACAGCTCCAGAGCCTAGTCCGCCACCCCCTGCCCCCTCCCGCCTGTCTCAGCCTTATAATTACATCTCGAAGGGTACGACTGACTGGGATGCCGAGATGCTCGGATGACAGCCAGCTCATGGCCCCCATTGCTCCCAGAATGCGGGCTGCGTATCGATCTCTGCCTTTCCATTGCATGTCATCTCGGCGGCAATGGAACGGTGCAAGGTTTCATAAAGTGACTGCGGCTTGTTAGCCGCCATAACAATTTATGCCAGGTCTTTTTGTGCCGCAGCTGAGGCTCGTCACTGCGGGCACTGACGTATTGGTTCATTGTCAGCATAACTTACACTACTGTAGCTCGTGCCCTGACCGCCTGTCGAGCTGCCCGGGCCGCACGATGCCCACGTGTATTTCTTTCCTTCGCACCCAAGAACTAAGCCCCGGTCTTTGTGGGCCCTGCGACCTTTTATGGCAGGCACAAAAATACAAATCACACACACAGAAGTCGAGTCATACCAGGCAGACCCTAACGGCTGAAAGTTATCTCTTTAATCTCGTTATTGCCAGCCGCGCCGGAAATTGCCGACCAGCATTTTGCTATCCTTCCAAATGCCATCCTTTCACCTGGAATTTTGGACCGTCCCCATGCTCATCACGGGCCACGACGGTGCCGGGACGATGTTGCCGTAATGTTGGGCGATCAAAACCCACATATCTAGGAGCTTGGGGCCGATGGATTCGTCGATGGAGCAACGATTCAACTTCGACCCGAGATCGAGCAAGCAAAGACTCCACCGCCGCCGCGCCGCGGATAGCCACTGCACACGTGTGTGACAATGGCTTTTGGGGTCAGGCTTGCGAATGCGATCAGGCAGATCTTCAAGTATCTTCTTTCGTAGCACGGGCCGCAAGTGCACAGTCAAATGTATTTCCCTTCTGGGTATGCAGCTCATAGTAGATCGGGCTAAACCTGCGTGTAGACTGGGGTTCGCATAAGGGGTGCAGATGCCACACGGCGTATGTTGTCGCCATAGGATCTCTAATGCTCATTCTCGAGACGTTGTGCTTTTGAAGGTTTCCCCGCAGCCCTTGGACACCAAGCCTAGACGGTCAAGAGATTCTGCCAGCTCCATTCAGTGCATATTTCCCCTCTGTTTGTTGGCCAGTATCGCTCCTCCGGGTCGTTTTGCAATCGGCCTCCTCCGTCTTACTTCAGGGATCTCCCCCTACACCTCTTTTCGTCTTTTCCACGACATAAATGGAGCTCTTGATCTTCCCGAAGTAAACCCATTTTGGAAACCAAATTTTGAGGCTGATCTCCAATGTACGGCTGGCCAAGTCGCACAGTGGATGCCACTTACTCCGACCAGCTAACAGTCCGAAGTGACTCGAGCCAAAAATTGCTTGTCTGTACAACCTCCCGCAAATTTGCCTTCGGCTGCACATTTTTCAACTGCACATTTTTCGACTGCAGCCGCTTGAGTCGATCTCGAACTTCAGTCCTACTATACTTTACGCCACGGCGCCAGGTCTTACCAAGTGTTCTTTGAAAAGAGGCTTCCCCTATAATACGCAACAGAGAGACAGTGTCCATTCACCGGTTTGCTCGTACGCGTACGTTACGCAGAGAGGCGCAAGATCGTGGCATATCCTTGGTGACAGCTGGGGGGTCTATCCTGAGGCACGAGCCACCCAATTCAAGGTGCACTACGTGCACTAAGTCCCATGAAGCTCCCACCCACGCCACTTCATATCGAATCAGACACTATTACTCCTGCAAACACCGTCACTTGCGGAAATATCCGTCTCTCGAACCACTCGATTCTATCAACAAGTCTGGCATCGGGGCCAGCCTAGACCCGGTTCCGTGCTATTGTTCCGACCAAAATGCCTTCGGGCCGTCCTCCGAAGCGGCCGGGTGATGGCTTAGACTCGCCTTTGGACAAACCGTCTGGCTCGTCAAAATCAAAGCTGGCTCGACTGGAAAGAGGCCCAGAGGACTTCTCCTCTGTTGTGAAGAGCAAGCTTCAGTCCTACTCGCGAACTGGTCAGGCCTGTGACCGCTGTAAGGTATGTTTCTGTCTGCTCGTATTCGTGTCATCCTCTTGTCGACCTCACAAGAACGTGATCTGGCACAACCCGCTCTATAGGACTGGTTCAGGGGCATGCGGCATAGAACTCACGACCTTGCTTCCTCGTCTGTTGAGTACTTGTCTCGAGCCATTACATCGAGTGCTTCAAAATTGTTGCAGAAACACTGGAGTCCATCCCACGGCGCGTTTTTGACACGATACGGCGTCCACAGCTAATTTTGGTGGCGGTATAGGTTCGCAAGATACGGTGCGATGCACTTCCGGATGGCTGCACACACTGCACGCAGCAGAATCTGGAATGCAATGTTACTGATCGGGTGACTGGTCGGACGGAACGGCGAGGGTACCTGGCACAGCTCGAGCGTGAGAAGAAGGCTCTGGCGACGCGCATCCAGGACCTCGAGCAGCTCCTCGAAGAAAAGGGCGTGCAAGTCAGGCAATGGCAACCACCGTCAACCTTGAGAGGTAGCAGCGAATTTCATCCCGAAAATAGCGGTGATTCCAAAGATGCTTGGACTCGATTCCGGTCCCTGTGGACGAAGGAGTTCAGCCCACAACTTGGAGACTACGAAAACGGCGAACCTTCAGGGCAAGCATCTGGACGACTATCACCTACACAATTATCATCAACTCACCCGAGGCCGCTCGGTACCCACCTGGGCGTGCTCAAGGACAATGCTCCTTTGAGCAGTACCAATGGTACCCAGTTGTCGATTTTGGGCACGACGATAGACGTCACCTCCTTCGATGCTCCGGACATGGATGGACCGCCTGCTGGAATGTCTAATGCGGCACCGATCTACAATAAGTCCCTGCAATCATTTCACAATTCTCTCGCAAGAGTCAATCCACCAATTGACGCCCCTATGCCCTCTCGAGAAGATGCCTTCAGCTACTCGGAGTGGTTTTTCTGCATGGTCGGCGCTTTTGTGCCAGTGCTCCACAAGCCCACATATTTCGACCTGGTAATTATTATCACGTTGCTTGCTTCTACGTTCTGCTTCGAGCAACTTCTGATATTTTTGCTCGTTTCTGCTAGCTTGCCCGAATGTACGACGACCGCGACTTCCAACCATCCGCCGCTGAACAAATCATAGTGCACATGGTTTTTGCGATCATGTACTACCAATTTGGCATTCGAAGTGGCGGTGACTCGGTCAGAAAGGCTCAGATGAACGACTTTTCGAACAAACACTACCACTGGAGCGTGCAGAAGATCTGGGATCTAGCGGACGACATGTCGCTGCGTGTTGTGCAGGCTCTGACCCTCATAAGCGTCCACTGCCGCGGCTTTCCCAAACCCGGGCCGGCCTGGCTGATCACAGGCTTCGCGTGGAACAGAGCCATCGAGTCGAATCTACACCGAGCGTACCTGAGACCAGGCGGACCGACGACACTGGAGAACGAGATGCGGAAGCGGACATGGTGGTCTCTTTTCATGGTTGTCGTTATGCTGCACGGTCGCCTGGGCAAGCCGATGCCGATCCGACGCGAGGACATTGACGTCGAATACCCTATTCTCGTATCCGATGATCGCTTGACCGAGAATGGAATAATCGAATCCGGGCAGGGAGCAGCAGAATCGTACTGGCTAGTAGCCTCAGAGGGGATCAAACTTGCGGTCATGTATATGAACATGTGGAACGACATCAACTCCCTGCACCAGAGGCCAAATACATACATCGCGTGCGTACGCCGACTGGACAGAGCATGCCGAGACTATCAACAACAACTTCCCGACAGCTTGAAGGTGGACAGTTGCAAACCGGCAAACCGTGTCGTGGCAATCTACTTGACAGCCTCGACTTGGGAGTTTCTGTTGTGTCTACGCCACCCTTCGCGATGTGCTACAACGGACCCAGATTTTATTGCGGAGAACCACATGGTATGCGAAGAGGCTGCAAGAAAGACGTTGGACTTTGCGAACCAACTTGCGAGACTAAAGTCTCTGGATACCACATGGTACCAGACGTCCGTCTACGTGGCGGCGATCTTCACGCTGTTAGCATTCCGGTGGGAAAGACGGTCACAGACAACGCTGGCGGAGTTTGCAGGTCTCAAAGAGTACATGAACATCGGATTGTCTGTCGTCAACGAGATGTTCAACCAAATCGGTATGTACAGCAGCACTGACAAAGAGAATATCAATTATTTATTAACGTGTGCGCCTATAGCTGCAAACGCGACCATCACCCCCGACTCTGGAGTGGTCAACCAAATCACAGCTGTCATCGACCGTACCGTGGGCAGCATCGAGCAAGATATGATTCCCCAAAGGGCAGACCACACATCCACCCCGCAATACCCACCCCAACAGCTCCCGAGTAGGAGCATCAAGCATGACGACTACAGCTCGACAACTCGCCAAAGCCGAGCAACCAGATCATCTTCCGGAACGACAACGCCGATGTCGAACGGAACAGACCAAGTTCCGCCGCATCGATTTCCTAGCATCCAATCTACCTCCTACTACGATCCTCCCTTGACGCAGATCAATACAGCGTACTCTCACATGGGCTACCCTGAGTTAGGAAACTCAGTAACCTCAACACCCACAAGCAGCGCGGGCACATCCTACACTCCTCTAGCAGACGATGCACCCCACCAACAATACCTCTACGCCACTTCCGCAACAGCTTCAGCCTCACAAATGGTGCGCAACACGCCCACAAGCACGCCGTCCCCGCATAGCTCTTCGCACGGCCACATGGTCGGATACAGTACCCAGCCCCCGCCGGGGCCTCTGGCACACCATCATCAACATCACCAACAGCAACCGCAGACTTCCGGTGGAGGACACTGGATGACTGTGCAGCATGGAGGGAACATGTGGAATGAGTGGACGACTGCGATGGTCGACCCGTCGACCCAGGATCGGTACAGCGCGAATGCACTGCTGACGCTAGGCAGTGGTCAGAGAGGTCCCGTGGACACCAACAGTGGCGAAATGGGTGTCGGTGGACATGTTGGTGGACATGGCGTGCCACAGGGACATTCGAGTCAGTGGCCGATGCTCGTTTTCCACCCTCCGAATGTGTCTGGGGCTTAATGCGCGAGCAGAATTTCGATTTTGAGGAGAGCGAGCATGTCTTGACGTACGAAGACCTTACTTGGCGGAGGCTGAGAGCCTTGACGCAGCGAGGTGGAGGTAAATCGACCGTAGCGATATTGCGATCAGTCTCTAGTGCCAAAATATGCGTTCGCTACGAATGCCATGAGTTCGCATATGGTGCGTCGGCGGATAATTACGGACAGCTCGAAACAGATCAAGGCAGATTTCGGAGCTCACCATCGACCGTGATGCCGAAGCACAAACATCCATCTGCGTATTGTATCGGCCTTGAATTTTTACTCTCAAAACTTGTGGCATTCGTTCGTTGCAAGATACCCCTGGATTGAGAAGGCTTTCTCTCTTGTTGGCAAAGGAGTGGGAGTTCAACGGTGTGGAGCGGCTGCGAAGAAGCCCAGGCCTCGGCTCAATATGTGTGTTACCCTCTGGCGATACTCATAGCGCTCCTGTATAAACATCAACAAATCAACTATGCCACCGTCATTGACGTCCAAGAGAGTGTTATCGACTCCAAGAGTACCCACTGTGCGCATGGGCACAGTACGCACAAACCACAACGAGCCGGACGGAATTTACGCACATTTGGCGCACATTGCTTGAAAGAATGTAAAAGAAATTGTACGCCCTTGGCACTGGCCATTCATTTCAATGGCCAAGCAATATTTCGTACCATAGTTCCATCTTATGATGTCGCCGCATCCTTGTCCCATGCGATGTATACATTCAAGCTCCGAGCAGGACAAGACGCACAAAAGCCTCCAAACAATACAGTCTCTCTTCTCTGCACGTGGATTGGTATCCCAACGTGGTCTTGACATGCACCAAACGCCAGGATATGGCGCTTCTAGCTCTTCGATAGGTAATTGCAATGCATGAGCACATAGCTTAAGCATTGGCTGGCATTGTCGCCGTCCGTCCTCTGTTCTGTGCAGACAGCATCGCACCAGTGATATAGACGAGACAGGCCGCCGCGCCGGCTTGTTGGATCGAGAGAACGTTTGCAGTCTTTGCGGATCTGCAAGCAGGTCACAGGGCGCACGTTTCTCTTTCCCGCAAGGAACAATGTCATTTGTGCGTCCCACATGGGCAGACTGCAGCCTGCAATTGCATTTCCCAGATGACGGAATGTTTGTGGATTAACTCACCAGTACATTCGATCCAATAATCAGGCATAGTATGCTCTGAATCGACTGAGAAGCGGTCAAGCACTATTTTCCGTGGACCGAAGGTATCCATCAGAACTACTAATTTGAAGATCGCACACTTCTGGATATGGAACAGTACGGCCAGCCCGGGTGATCAATCGAGGAGGGCAATGTTCCAGAGCCGATGATACTCGATACGACCATTAAACAGGTAGTTATACCGGAGTCACTTTCCGGACTTTGAGTCTGTAGTCGTAGGTCTTCGGGACGGGTCCGGCTTCCGCAGTGGCCCGAGGAGGGCGGAGCGGAAAGCTTGATGCAGGCTGGGGGCGGCGAGCGCAGACTTGAACGCGTTAATCTGAAAAGACGCCCTGGGCATTTCGGCCATCTTTAGGGTAGAACGAATGCGAGCCGTGGTGAAATCTCCACGCAATACTCGTCACGACGTCGTTTTTGGTACATGAAGCACGCACAGCCCGAATCCACGAACACACCAAGCTGCTGCGGCGCAACGCCTAGAGCATGAATTTGAGGCTCTGAACGTTGCTGTGAGACCAATGATATAATTTTCTAGCTTCGGTGTGGAAATGCGCCACGGAGAGATTGCCGGCCTCACCAAACCAACCGAAACCTGACACAAGACCACAGCACGGTAATTATAGGAGCAGAGGGCTGACTAAGTCTCGGCTCAAGGTTTAATGGGGTGATGCTAATACTGTTCATCCGATCTCGCACCTCAAGTACTCGCTATCGCACTCGCTCGCACGGCTCCAAGGCTCCAAGGCTACTCTATTCAGTGGTCCCTGCATAAGAGTGTTTTCGACATGCGAGGACTCGCGCACCAGCATCCCAAAAAAAAAAGGAAAAAAAGGAAAAAAACACGGCAAGAAAATCATGGCTTTTGGGCATCTTGAACCTTTTCTGCGATAACGATACCAATTTGGAAAGCAGTTGCAATGGTCGAAAGGCAGTGAGTTCGACCACTTGAAATGAGGCAAGTCTTGCGACGTGTCGCACAAAAACATTGCGAGCCGCACGAGAACCGGCCAGCAATTGATCACTTCCACAATTGCGCGAATACCTAGGCGTACGCCATGGTCGGGATTCAGATGTTGCTCGTGGTGCGCAGAGCCAGCGTGTAAGCCCACTGGGTGATAATTGCCGGTCTAGCGGGGCCGAATCCGAATACTGCCTCGTAAGGCTCTATATCTGTGCGAGATTGCTCACTTGCCGAACAGCCTCCTCACAGAATATAATCGTCAAGCAAGGAGTGGTCCTATCATATTCGACATCTACAACAAAACCACAAAGCTCCGCGCCCAGCTGCTATATCGATCTTGGGCCGGCAGCGTCGATTATTGGGGCCTAGAAAGTTGTCAGCGGTCGTGTGAAAAATAAGGCATTGAAGAAATAACCGAGTGGCAGTGGTATCTGCATGCGAGGCCGACTTCTGCACAATCTTCTTGACGAGATCGCATACCGGGTTGTTCCCGTAGAGCAAAAACCATCAGTGAAAAAATCTTTCCAAGAACTGGCACAAAGAGTCGCAAGCAAACGTTGAAAGCCATTGACGGACCTCGAGATTGTTTGCGAACTTTGCGTTGCACACCATCACAGTTACCGCAAGTCATGGCGAGAGCCTCGAAGGAATTCTGGCACATGCACTGACTTGTTGGACCCGGGCTATCACGTACAATCGAGCAATTGAGTCGCAACGTGCTCCGTCCAACACGATTCCTGACTTTCGAGGAAAAGTGTGTGGACGACGACACGTCGCTTGCTCTTCACCTCTTAGACAAATAGCCTTCCAGCAACGCCACTCGTCCAGTACAGATCTATATCGACCATCTCGCTTGACTTGTCCCAGCCTGCGCATCTGTTCGCAAGATTTCCATCGAGCCAGGAGAGATTGTTGGAAGGTCGCGGATCCTCTGGAGTTGGCTTGACCGAGTTGACGAGTGACACGACGATCTCTAAAACAAGACGATCAGCACAATTTCTAAACATCTTCTGGGATGGCGAGTCTGATGCACTGATGACGTTTCCGGACATAATCAGGTGTTTGCGAAGTTACTTACATGAGTCTTCAAGCTCTGACACTTACAATGATCAGCTTTATTCGCAACCAGCAGACCTTGCCGCCGCGAAATCAAAGATACTATGCCATCATATTGCTGAGCACTTGCCCCGGTGTCATCTCAAACTTGCATGAGATAGCGACGAAGAAGTTTCCTCCATCTGATCGGTAACGATGCATGGGAAATCATCCAATTCGAGGACTTGAACCCTTGGTGATGCACGTTAGCCTGGTCAGACAAGCATCGAAGAAGTCCAGAACGTTGCTTTCATTCTTGGAGAGGTTGTACCTTGCACAGCCGCGCGCACATCCACACAAAGTTTGTTCTGTGGCAGTCTGTGGCAACCGGGCTTTGGAGTCTGCTGCAGGGACACGCTCGCGCTCAGTCCTCGAATAGAAATAATCGTCCAAAGAGATGAATCGCGCGGCTGTTGGAGCAAGTAGTGCTTACAATTGTTGGAGAACGGCCAAGAGATGTGGACGTATTTATCCGCTAGCAGCGAATTCGCCTCTGCAGAGGCACGGTACTTAATCCGGTTTCAGGAGCTACCTAGTACTCACACTCGCAGCCCATTGCCCGCCGCACGCCCTGTCCCAACCCCGTCCCCTTCAAACGAGAAAGATGTGTCAAGTCTAGCCGAGACGTCCCCATCCTGCGCGCTTTCTCATGCCATCGCGAGGCCTCTGACTAACTTCATTATTATTTTACTCTTGACAAACGAACAGCTTCCTCCTCGTCTTCGACCCGAGACTCCACGTATTTTATCCTCTTGTTCCGATTATCCGGGCTGCGACCCATCCCTATACTTGGGCCATTTATTCCAGACTCCGTCACTCACCCCCGTTGTTTCGATCTCGCTTTCGCTCTCGGCAGATCTTGACCGGAACCATCCTCATCATTGGACAAGGATAAAAACAAAAGTGAAGTTCGATGCGAAAAGCTTGCCTCCATGCCGCGACTTGGATACACGAAGTCGCGCAACGGGTGTATGAGATGTCGCCAAAGACGGGTCAAGGTAAGAAGACAATTCTTGCGCTGTCTCGTCACAGCCCGGCGTGTCGTGTCGACAGCCTCGCTCTCGCAAAACCCTCTCTCTGCCTGCACATAAACACTGCTAACTCCCCATCAGTGTGATGAGAAGAGGCCATGCTCTGCGTGCGTTCGGCACGAGGTGAAATGCAGCCTGTTGGACAATCCTCCGCCAGCAATCTTGCAGCGGGAACAGCTCGAGAGACAACGCGAGCGTTCAGCTGCCGCCAGCTCCGCCAGCCCAGCCAGTCCTGAAAGTTCCGCCGCAAGTGTTATATCAGTCGATCCGGTGAGCCTTGTATTATCCAGAACGTTGTCAGTCGAGACGCCGGGCTGACCAGCATTTTTCGGGACCAGCGACGGTCACTTCCAGATTTTTCTCAGTCCCCAACCTCACCTTGGCTCGGCCGTGCAAACAGCAGCGACTACACGACACTTCCGACGCTCAATACCTCGTTCTGTCCTGATCCGGAGAAGCACCGCGCGGGAACACGGAGCGCCACGCCAACATCGGCAGGCGAGGATCCGTTTCCCTACTTCGACAAATTCATGCTGCCCTTGGGAGGCGAGCGGGAGGCAGCATGGATCCAGGACTTGGAGCTGATGCACCACTACAGTGTGGTCACCTCGCTGACCTTGCCTAGGGCGCAGGAGGAGCTGCACGTGTGGCAACAGAACGTTCCAAAGCTCGCCTTCAAGTACCCTTTTCTGGTCCACCAACTCCTCGCGGTGGCCGCCTTCCACCTCGCTTATCTCCAGCCCGAGCAGCGCAGCGAACATTCGTTACACGCTTCCCAACACCAGAACAGGTCCATCGAGGGCATGCGAGGACACCTAGCAGAAATCACGGCCGAGAACTGCCACGCTCTGTTTATGGCATCGTCCCTGCTCCTAGTCGGCGCCTTCGCTTCCTTTGCAAACATTCGATCGAACGGGTCGCCTCTGATCGAGGGTCAGAGGCCACCCAACGTCGACGACATGATCGACGTATTTATCCTCGACAGAGGCGTCGCAAGTGTCCTACAGTCGTCGGAGGAAGTCATCCAGGCAGGCTACTTCCGCGACCTGTTCCATTTCTCGCCGCACGAGAGAGTCAACCCGTTCATGCAGCAGATCGCGCAGGAACTGCGGAGCCTAGACAATTTGATCCAGTCGGACCCGTCCGTCGATCATATGGTGCGGATCCTGGTCGAACTCGAGATCAGGAAGCTCATCGACGCCATCGAGAAGGCGGTGCCGACTACCGAGGATGCCGAGATGCGAGTCACGACGTACTGGCCGATAACGATCGCGGAGGACTATATCACACTGCTGAGGCAGAGGAACGAGGAGGCGCTGTTGGTCTTGGTGTTCTATTGCTGCATTATGTATCGAGCGCAGTCGAAGAATTGGTTCGTCAAGGGGTGGGGCTTGAACGTGGCGTCGGATGTTTCCAGGCTCATCTCGTTGAAGTGGCGAGACGCCATCAAGTGGCCTCTAGAGCAGTTGAGCCATTTCCAAGCTCTCTAACAGTGAGCAGAAGTGATATTGGGGAGAGCACATACTAGGCTTTATCAGTAAGCTTATAACTGCATGTGGGTGGGAAAGCATGGCGATCCGCATGATGATTACACGATTAGAGCATTGTACGTGGAATTGACAGCGCACTTTCTAGAAAGATCATGAACTGACCTGGAGAGCGTCGAGCTGAGTGATCTACGTGTGCACAATGAGCTTCGGAGCTGGAGATAGGAGATGGGTAGATTGATGTGCAAAGCTAGAAGTGGAGTTTTCCCGCAGTATGTGAGAGGAAGAGCGTCCACAGCCCACATGTGCGCTGATTCCTTCCAGTCAGGGGCGGAGCGCGTCCACTATCATAAGTACAAGTCAGGCTTGCTCAGTCGGTTTCGCGGGTTAAGAACTCGGCCTGCGCCATGATCCAGACCAAGATCTCATCCAAGCACAACTGGCGCACACACAATCTTTAAAGTCGAGAACAGGCTCGGGTTAAAATCAGGCTCGGATGAAATCAGGCCACAGCTCCAACTTTGGCGCATAAGTAGATCTAGTGCCACTCAATGGCAACATGTTCAACTCATTTTTGTCTAATATATCTCGAGGTTTCTTCTGCCATGCACAACACGTGCATGCTATGTTTGTCGGCGGAATGTGGGAATGTGGGAATGTGGGGGACATGGGGATTTAGATGTTGTTTCGATTCAAGTTCACGATCCACTTTGTTTGCTGTCAGGGGTGGACTGGAAAAGAAACTGTGCCGCTGGGTGGAGATGAAGATCTTCAGCTTCAGCCTTGTCCCAGTACGTTGTGGATTTGTTGTGACCTTTCGAAATAATGGAAACCACTCGTTCATCCCGCTAAGATCGAACAGTAGCTGTGGTCGTTAATCACAAAGCTTGTGCTAGTATACGTCTTGGCAGAGCTAATCCAGACGCCTATGTATCTGTAGGTGCTGATCAAGGCTATGTACTCCATATTGTAGTGACGACAGCCTCATTTGTGGAGCCTCTCCCCTGATTTTCGGAAGGGACGAACCCTCACTTCTTATTCCAATTAACTCCGTACTGGCCAGCTTGAGGCCACCACCCCTGTAGGACTCCACAACAGTGAATGCATATACCAAGTGGCCAGCTTGCCCTTGTAAATACAATCGTTACTTAGCGAAAAAATGGAGAACCAACGTATTATTTAGGAAAAGCCCGCCATACTTCCACCACACAACACACTCGTAGTATACGGTGACGTTCAAATAACGTGAAAAGTTATACAATGGTACTTTCGATAGCGAGGGAAAATATTATTCAATTAGATTTTTGATATATAAAGAAACGGCTATAAGACTAAAGAAATAGCAAATCTTGACTCGGTGTTATTAACATTGTAATAGGGGCGATTCGTATTATGGATCAACTTTCTTTTATACATATATTTGTAAGTATAACTATTTAACCAATTTAAAAGTTGTTTAAATATGAAAAGTATAAAATATATATAATATTAAAGTTAAATTAATTGAATATGAAATTGGTTTGTAAATATATTGAGTGGTTGCAGTGTTGTGATGTAGCTACACGATTAGCACAGGGGTGGTGACCTCAAGCTGGCCAGTACGGATTTAAGCGTTGAGCTGCAGGCTCGCGACAGCCCCTTGATCGACTCATTAATGACTACGGATTCGTCAGCAGTAAAACACAAGTCGTAATTTGTGGATACAGAGACCGCATTGCTGCGCGTCGAGTGAAGGCGGTTCTAAATGTGTGAGTCCGGGCCGACCTTGCAAAGTTGCTGTAAATAGGCGTTGTACTTGGTTATATATTAATTTGAGACTTGCTTGACTAGTCCATCGTGTGTTCTAAAACCCTTCAGCAGTGATAAGCCCGACACGTTCGTTTTGGAAATAGTTCTATCCTTCTCTCTCCATTGATTGGAAGAATACCTTCTGGTGGACACTTTCGATATCATACAGTCATTCTGAACATTGCCAGCTTGTACAATGCGTACTTCTACTCTGCTTTCCATAGCGTTTGCTGGCATAGTCTCAGCGGAGACTTATAACCTCTATGCTGGATTCTTCGCGGGGAGCAACTTGGTGCGCCTCGAGTTTGACGACACAGCGAACACATTGACACTTGCGGAAAATGTTACCACTCCCAACGCCGTTGGCCAGAAATGGATTGCCCTTGACGTGAGGATCCCATTTCCACCACCTGCACAGCTTTCTCTTGGAGCTAACATCTCTATTCAAGTCCCGGAAACAAAACCTCTACGTCGCCACCACCGGCGGCTTCCAGAGCTACAGCATCGGCGCCGACTACAGCCTGACCTACACAAGCAACGTAACCACAGGATCCGACTGCTCCAACGCCAACCACATCGCCATATCCAGCGTGGAGCCCTACACCGTCTACGGTATCATATATTCGAGCTGTCCCACGTTGGCTATCGCGGTTGACGAGAACGGTGCGCTGTTGAGTGCGTGGGCGAACGCCACTTATAACACCGGTTATAATGTCCACGGTAGCTCTGTTAGCGCAGAGGGCGACTTCCTCTACTCAGCCGATGGTATGTGACGTTGCCGTTATCCATCTAGATGTCATGCGGAACTAAAGAGGCTGATGTGATTATAGACCCGGGCAACAGCGTCTACGTCCACGCCGTCGACACGACAGCCGGCACCGTGGAGCAGATCCAGCATATCGAAGCCGTCGACGGCAGCGATCCTCGTCACCTTACAGCCCATCCCAATGGAAAGTGGGTTTACGTCTGCTATGAGGCGAGCAGCTACGTGGCTGTGTATAGCCGTGACAACACCACCGGCCTGCTGACCGACACCAACACGACCTACTCGCTGCTGCCAGAGGGTGAGACTACCTTCAAACCCGCAACAGCTTCGAGCTACGCTGACATCACAAAACAGGTTTCACGAATAGCTCCTCCTACTGGGCGGACGAAGTGATTTTCAGCGCCATCGGTGACTCGCCGAAGTACCTCTTCGCCGCCACTCGCTCGCGCACCTCCACTATTCCGGGCTACGTTTCTGCGTTTGCTCTAGATGCTGACACTGGCGCTATTACCGAGCAGCTCTTCCTGGTTGAGACCACTGGCAGCGGTGGCTCGTCGAACTCGGTTGGCCCTACCACCTTCAGTGAGGAGTACTTCACCATGCCTGATTCTGTGGGCAACTTCATTGAGATGTGGAAGATTGCAGATGATGCGTCGACTGCGGCTCCTGTTGCTCATTTGGACCTAGCTTTGGGCCCAGCCAATGCCGTCATGTTGTAGAGACAGGGCATTTCAGTTGCTGCAAGCCTATATTCTTCATTGGAGTACATATTTGTGGTGGGCCTTGTAAATATGCAGCCAAAAAATATCAACGAATCTTTATAGCTCTCGTCAAGTGAAATTACATAGGCAAGATGTATGTATCTTTACATTTCAACTTCAAACTTCAAAAACCTGAGTACTGCATATTGATTTTTTTTCGTCATGCAATATGCTGTTCGAAGTCTTGCCCCCTGGTGATGTTCAATAATTTACGAGCTTCCAGACATCGCACATTTGCAACAACCAAAAAAAAAGGGGGTTTTTGTTTTTTAAGACTCCAGAGATCTATTCTAGCTGAGATTCTGCAACATCAATTTATTGTTCTTCACAGCTTCCTTCATGGTATTCGCTGCGCAAGTAGTCCTTGGCTCCGATATTGCCATGGTGTCCCCCTGATTCCGACGAACGGCTGCAGCCACTGGAAGGCTTGAGCAACGAGAACGCCTCCAAGTAGTCGTCGCCGACTTACTTTAGTATCCAGATTGTATACAAAACAGATTTGATTCTGATCAGCTGGAAGGATTTCTTGCGGAATGCAGTGTGCCCAAAGCTGATGCCCTCGATAGAGATCTCGAGTGATTCCCTTGGAGGTCATGCTCCGAGCTCAGCAGCAAAGTTGAAATTCTGTGCATAACAAAAAGAACCGACTAGTTTTTGAGTGATCCCAAGAAAACGTCTATCAAGACGTGCAAAGGATATTGCGCGCCCGTGGCGTGGTGGTGAGCGATCAACTATGGCCTATGTTATGCAGACTGCCACAGAAAATGTCACCCAGAGCCGTGTAGAGTATGTTATTAGGAAGTCGATTCACTGCCCTTTTTGACATTTCTTCGCACAGTAACGAGGCATTACTAAGTCCCAGGACGGGTAGAAGAGCTGCAAACTCTTTTGCTGTAGGAGATGCGGCGACAACGGCTGAAGCTCTGGACCTACTCTTCTCCCATCGGTCTTAGATTCAGCTATCTAGGGTCACCGGGGAGGATCGGATGTCTGTCAATTGTATTGATCCAGGATTTGCAGGCAGGGATGTGGTTTTTCCCATGTTACTCGAAAAGAGACTATTTTGTGGGGACGATATCTATCATGCTCGCCATATTTCACATCTCCGGAAACTTTAATTACCCACAAATTCCATGATCTCCGATGCATCCTATAGGCTGGCCGTGATCGGATTTGGATGTGTGCACACAATATGAGGACCAATGCTTATTCGCAATATCACGTCTGCACAGGGCAGCGTTGCGTGCTTTCAACGGCATCAGGCTCAACACTACACCGAAGTCAAAACAGACAATGGCACGCGAGAATAAACACGATTCATGGTGAGTTCAATAAATAGAGAGCACCTGCCTCCGGGACCACTGATCTTCTCTTCTGTTTGAAAAATATTCTGACCTCGGGGACCTTGAAAACGCTGCAAATTCAAAACATCCCAGCATTTGCGGCAACTCATCATGCCGGGCAAAATTACCACAATTTATCGGTCATGCTTATTTCAAATTGTCATTGTCGGTCTCGTCGCCCTATGTGAGCCCGGTATCTGGACGGCCTTGAACAATCTTGGGGCGGGTGGTCAAGCTAGTGTGAGTTATCATTTCTGCCACTTGAGCAGTCCTTCGTGATGGATGATGGGCTTCCCCGGTCAAAGGCTTTCTCAGTTCTTCGCAGAAATGTGTCCTCGCTGACAACAATGATGTTTCACTAGCCTGTGCTCAACAATGCCGCTAATGCGTTGACCTACGGGCTGATGTCAATTGGGTGTGCAATATCAGGCGGAGTCGTAAACAAGATATCAGCCAAGTGGGCTCTTGTCATCGGCGCAGCCTTCTACGCCCCTTATGCCGCAGGTCTCTACTGTAACAATCGATACGGAAACCAGTGGTTCATGATCCTTGGTGCCGGGCTGTGCGGAATCGGTGCATCCTTGCTATGGGCGAGCGAGGCTGCGATTGCGGTCGGATATCCACAAGAAGCGAGGAGAGGAAAGTACGTGGGGATATGGATGGGCATCCGCCAGCTGGGACCGCTCATAGGCGGCTCAATAAGCTTGGCCCTCAACGTCAGCACTGCCCATCTTGGAAAAGTCAGCTACAACACGTACCTTGGGCTGATTGCTATTTCGGCGCTTGGTGCGCCATGTGCTTTGCTATTGTCTGAACCTGCCAAAATTGTAAGAAGCGACGGCACGAGGATTCCCTACATGGAGAAGACCAACTTGTCCAAAGAGACCAGGGCTATCTGGCGGCAGCTGAAAAGCCCATACCTAGCGTTGCTTATCCCCGTTTTCATGGCTGGACAGTTCGGGGTTACATATCAGAGCAACTACCTGACCAGTAAGTCTAGTATACCATCTCTTCGACTTGTTCAGACTTGCCTAATTTCAGATATCACCTAGACTATTTCACCGTGAGGGCCCGCGCCCTCGCTTCTTTCCTCACAGCCATTGTAGGTGTTCTTGCGAATCTGTGCGTCGGCGCTTTGCTTGATCTGCCCATTGCCCAGTCGACGAAGTCCCGCACTGCATTTTTGGTGATAGCGATTGCCATCACGGTGTGCTGGGTTTGGAATTCCGTCGTTCAAGCTGAACTCTCGAGTCTGGCCTCAGCACCGAGTGCTTTCGACATTGGCCAAGCAGGCTCGGCAACCTCAGCCTTTGCCGTGTACATGAGTAAGTCGGCGCTTTCGGTTTCCATCATAACCACAGTCGTACTGTCTGGAAGAGCCCGCTATCTTAAAGACACTTCGTCACTGTCATCGAAAGTTCTAATACTTTACAGTGTTTCGTTTCTGGTACGAGGCTTTGCAAACATATCTCTATTGGCTCATGGGCGAGATCCGTGGGGAAGGTACGCAAGAGAACGGGGGCGTTGCTCGGACAACCGGAATATTGCGTTCCTGGGAGAGCATTGGAAGCACGGTCGCGTATGCCATTGGGGCCAGCGGCGTGTCGAACATGAACCAGATGATACTAGGCTTTGTTCTTTGGGGGTTAACGGTTCCTTTCACGCTGTTGGCGATATTTAGGACCTGGACAGTTTTAGAAAAACAAGAGGCAGAGACGAGTAGTGAGGAGGATTCAAGTAAGAATGCTGTGGGCAAGAGCGAGATTTCTAGCTGATGTTCTATCTCAAAAGGGTGGGGGGAGGGGAAGAAGACTCATTTATTTGTGCTTAAAAGGATGTCAAACATAGAATCATTTCAGAAAGTTAGTGCTCAGTACCCACTCAATTTGCATGTTTGTCTATTTAGACAGTACTGTAATTATCTGTGCAATGAGTGGAAGGCTTGACGTTCAACCTTGACTTCCCAGAGCATGGAATCTAATTCTTGATTCCACAAAAATGCAAGCAATTTCTACTAGCTCGCAGGCAACTGCGATGCTTGTGTGTAGTCTTCCACGACGAACAACAAAATCATAAGCAGCCTAATCAAATGTTTCTCATGAGATTATGCTTTTAACTTTCAGGGCATGGGAATGGTTCACTTGACCATTGAAAGCAACATCCTACCCATCAAGACCACGTGTCGTGCGACCAGAACACCGGTGGTGCTCGCTGCGCCATGGGCGAGGACAGGAACGCACGCCGATCCCTCTAGACCGTTGTGGCGCAGAAATCTTACAAGGGCAGTTTGAAACCTATTTACTGTCAGTACTATGCTTGACCGAGTCCTGTGAATGGTGCAGCAGCTGATGACGTCTTATATAACAATAGGGAGGTCGCGTAGTTCGTGCATGTGGAACGGAAGCATGACCCGCCGCAAGCTTCACTAGAAAGCACAGCTCAAGGCGGACAGTCCAAGCTTGGACTCCCGCTCGACGGCCAAGCGCTAGATGAAGACTTAAGGTATTTTAGGAATCCCTCGCCTACTATAAGTGTCGCAAGGAGGAGACCCAGACCATGCAGGGGACCTCGCTAGATCGATAATGACTATGCAGTTTGGCCACAAACGCGAATAGGCGTCTGAGCACAGCCTATACCAACCGTGAAGGATTACGCAGAACTCTCAGGCATCTGCCACACTTTGAGAGAGCCGAATGCAGAGCGCCCAGCAACAGATGTGATGATTCTCTGCGGGACGGCTGCTCATGGGTTGGAAGGCTGTGGCAGAATCGTCCGTTACCTCCCCCGCGAAGCATTGGCCTGCGCACTTTCTTTGTATCGAATATTCATGTATTCTAGGGTTCTACCTAGTAGCGCACTGCTCTTTCTTTTTACCCTTTTTTTGTTATCGTATCCCATAGCCTCATTCGCACAGGCTCCAACAACCAGCCTACTCGGCATCGAGCGGGCAGATAGGCGGCTTGTTGTTCACCTGGATACCGCCACGCTTCTTCTCATCACTGTCGTGGAACGGCAGCGCCCATCCGCCCTCCGACTCGGGCGTTGCGAGCCACAGCCGGAGCAAGTGACGGCGAGGGTGCGGCGGTGGGAAGTCTGCATCGTCATCAGCACTAAATTGCAAAAGCGGGTAGCGGAGACAAGCTCACCTTTGTACGCCGTCCTGGCGTGCAGCACGTGCGCATCACTCAAAAACTGAATATCCCCCACCTCCAACACCATATGCAGCGCCAACCGCTGACAAGTCTCCTCCAACACCGTCAACGCCTCGATTTGCTCCGCGCTCAACGGCGGAATCGTGCCCTTGTCACTAAACCGCGTCAAGCTCTTCACAAAATACGGATCCCATTTGCAATACACCCTCCCCTTCCCCCTCGGCTCCAAAAAGAATACACTCGTCTTGATCCACTCCTCCTCCCCCTCACTCACCTCGCCTTTGCGATCAAAGTACCACACCGGCTTTGCCAACAACTCCGCGACTTCGGGCCTCTCGCGCTGCAGCGTGTTCCAAACGTGATGCACGCTGACAATATCGCTCTCGCCACCCTCCTGCGCACGATGCACGCACAGCAAGCCCACGATATCGCCCGGGTCCGCGTGGAAGAACTGCCGCGCCGTGGTGCGGTAGATGCGCACGCGGTCGATCTGCGTCGGGTCGTCGCCGACGTCCTTGACGTGGCCGAGTACGTGGCCGCGGCCGTTTTGCGAGATGAAGTAGCCCAGATACGTGCCGAGGCCCATGTAGGCGACGGCGTTCTTTTGCGCGGACCAGGTTTGCGCCGGGAAGTGCTTGAAAAGGATGAAGCCTTTGCCGTTGAGGAGGTCGGCGCGGAGGGCTGTGAGGACTTTGCCTAAGTGGGGAAGGGGAAAGTTGTCCTAGATGGTGTCTGAGTTAGTGGGCGTGACTTTGAGTCGGGTGCGTGCGAAAGAGCGAGGTATACCTTCGAGATACCTGTCAACGGAATGCCCTGCTCAATGAACCGATCCGCAGTGTCACTCAGCTCCTGCACCTCCTCGTCCGTAAACGGATGGATCCATTTCTCAGGATTGTTCTCGTAGTCCTCCTTCCGCCACACCGTCCCGCCCGAGATCTCCCGCGGAAACTCCGCGTACGGCTTCAGCTGGTCCTGCACAGGCGGGTGCTGGCCCGACGTACGGATGCCGTCGGGGAAGATGTCCCGAGGCGCGTCGTGGTTCTGCTTGCGCAGGGTCGCGGCGTGCTCTGCGCCTTGGTCGATTACTGCGCCGGGTGCCATGTTGATGCTATACTAGTTTGGGAAGAGCAGTGGAATGTTCTGCGTCTAGCGTAGTGTAGGCGGGGGGGTAGTGTATATGGTGAATCGTTGCGTGGGGGAGCTATTATATATCCTCCCACCCAACGATCATGCGGGGCCCGTTTTACCCCTGGCACAACCAACGTCCCATCGAGCTACTACCGCCCAGCATGACGTGACTCTGTTGGAGAGAGATGCAATAGTAGCGGCGATCTTTAGTGTTTGGAGTTCGTAGTTGACGAGATCTAGCGTGCCGATGGCGTGCTCGGCCGCCCGGAGAGGTATCGGCATACCATGGCTTCGGGAGTGCAAGCTTCAATGCTCTTTTGGCTCCAAGATCCCGGGAACTTTGGAGGTGCCAGAATCGTGGAACTGGATTGGAGTGGTACGTTTCGAGACTCCGTATCGAGCGATTGCGTCTTTGGGGTTTCTCCGTCGGGTGACGACAAGGGCTCCCTTTGAAAAGTGTATATGTTGTCCCGGGGTTTGAGATTCAAGCCGACATGTCTGCAGTCTTCGAGTCATTAGCAACATCCTCGAGGCCACCTTGACCACACGAACAACATCTCCAAATGATCTCGAGTCGGTGATGAGGCATAGCAATATAGCACTAGGCCGTGGATGGCAAGATTCAAGAAATCGTGCGTTGGAAGCAGTCTCGGGACGACTTTCCACTGTGACCCGGGCCGGTGCTCGCGAGGCATTACATGACCACACTGAGCAACGACCTAGCCACTGCAGGTAAGAGTCAGCATCAACAGAACAAGCCTACCCGACCGTGAATCATGGATCCATTCATGAATATGTGAACTACTCTCATCGATCCCATCCATCGACCACTGGCAGCTCGTCCATATGAATACACTCATATCACACAGGAGTCCGCAGAGGCCCCGCCTTGCCGAACCCAGCAGGTTGAATCCAACATGGGATATGCGGATACAGACTAACAAATGCCTGACCATGCATGCATCCGCAAAACCGATCAAAACGCTCTATCCAGAACACCACATAAGCAGGACGACGAACACTGCGCATAATCTTGACACGGCCAAGAACCTGGCCCTCAGTAGAATGAATCCACCGACGCCCTCTTTCGTTTCTTCAGCGGCGACGGTGACAGATACGCCTTCTGGCGCTGCTGATCCTATCGCCACACCACGCTCGACCGCTTCCCAGCCCCAGGAGGCATACTCGCCGCACCACCGATGGTAATTCTTCTAGCCCTAGCATCGAGACCGCTCTGCATCGCAGCGGCTGCCGCCGATGACCTGTCCCCTGCAGTCTTGGGACTCATGATTCCATCGAGCTTCATGCTACCACCCATGTTCATGCGCCGGGCCTGGCCAGCGGTGAAGGCGCGAGCAGCTCCTGCTGGGGGAGAGCAGGAGATGGGCGGGCTTTTCTGCAGGCGGCTGTTGCTGACCGTAGCTGTCTTGAGCTCGGCTGAGCCACTTCGTCGTCGCTGTCGGGAGACTCCATTTGTCGACGAGGCAAGCGGACCGGAGTACGAGGCGGAGACCCGATGATGGACGCTACGCCGCCGGCTGGTGGTGTCACCCGGGGCAGCACCGCCAGAGACACGCTTCGCGCTGGAGCTCGCCGTGCCCCCCATGCTGGATAGGCGCTCTCTTCTCTTGGCGAGGTGAAGAGCGGTTCGGAGCTTTGTCGAGTCAATCGTCGTGGTCGATTCGGAGTCACTATTCGAAGGGGAAGCCGAGAAGGAGGTGTCCCTGTGCGAAGGGGGAGGAGCGACGACAGAAGTGGGAGGGCTGTTTTCATCCAAGGAGGTGAGTCTAGGTGGCTTTCGATTGGACGACCGCAAGGATCCAGAGGATGGTGGAGAAATGTGGTTACCGGATTTGTCCACATCGAGGGATCGTAGTGGAGATACCCTACCGTCCTTGGCTGCTGCTACCGCAAGGTTCAACCGCATCGATGGGGGCCCTGATATTGGTGACGAGCCGTCTTGGGAGGGTCGTGATTTCGACAGGAAGCCTGCTTGGAATCGACTGGACTTCATTTGAGGGATGCTGGTCGTTTCGGGCAATGTCAAAGAGGGACTTGAATCCGAGGCCGAGTCGATCGTGCTGAGGAGGTAGGAGGGTACTGGCGGTTGGTGGAGGCTGGTGTCTGGCGAGACAATCGCTTTCGACGGGCTTGGGCTAGGGTCAAACTTCTTGGGCGTCTTGTCGAAGTCGGCGAGGGTGCCCTCCTGCTCATCATCGCGCCACCGGACCGCACGCTTCGGCGTCAGCTTCTTCTTAGCAGGACTGAATGACACGCCTTTTTTGACAGTGACGGCTTTGCGTCGTCGGGGGGACTTTAGTGGGGAGGCATGATCACGGATAGGTGTAGGTGGTGCAACGGCAAACACCGGTTGGGCAATCGGCTTGATGTGGATGCTGGAACCTTTCTTTCTCTTGGGCGTCCCTCGCTTGGAGGGTGGAAACATCTCAGCAGGCATCATGGAGCCGTCAGGCTTGACGACGTGAGATGCTGCCGAGTAGCCCGTTTCGAGCAGTTCCTTGATGATGTTCCTTGCCTGTGCAACGGCCTCCTCTTCGTCCACTGCCATGAGATCGGTCATGGCGGTGATCATCTGGAACTGGGCGGTGAGCAAGGCTTGGATGGTGGCAGCATCGGCGCCCTTTTCCTGCTCTAGTATCTGCTGGTTGGCTTCCCGCATGAACTGTGCTTTCAAAACTTCTGCCTCACGGGCCAAGCTCGCAGACTCTCCACAGTCAGCGATACCATCGCCTGATGGCAGCTGCAGGATGCTGTGCTGCAGCGCGGTGTCAAGTGATCGCTCCCAGTTCGATCGCTCCAGCTTCTTGTGTATGTGTTGCCTGCTTGACTCAAGCTCCACCAGGATGCCTTGAGCTGTCTTGCGTATGGTTTCGAGGTTTGATGGCATTCCCTCTTCTTCTCGCGTCTCGCATACACTGTCAAAGGCTGCAATCCATGCCGAAAGCATCCCTATTCGCCGCTCAAATAGCTTTAGCCTCTTCATAGTGTTGATCTTGTCTTGACGATCGGCTTGAGCATTATCGTAGGCTGTTCGAATGCGCTGAATGCCCTCGCGAGAACTTTGTTGCCGCTTTTCGATGTTCTTCTTGAACTTTGCGAAAGAGGTAGACTCAGCATCCTTCTTCTCGGCCTTGAGCTGATTGATGAGGGCCATTTGCTCGTCGATCTTGACCAGAAAGTCTTTGACGTGGCGGTTCACATTGAAAACGTTCCTGGTGACCTTGGTCTGTATGTTCTTGGCGCGATTGGCGTATCGCAGGGTGTTTTGTGTCTCGTCAAAGTGCTCACTCGAGGGGCTGACACAAACCACCATGACGGTCTTGCAGTTACCGCCTAGTGAGAATTTGAGCAGTCGTGTGAGCTTGCTATTCCGGTAGGGCACATGGTTTTTCTTTTTAGGGTCGCAGAGGGCGTTGATGCAGCTGCCGAGGGACAGCAAGGACTTGTTGATGTTGGCTCCCTCGAGTAGTCGCTCACCCCTGTTCAGGGTCGCACTGGCACGTTCGCTTCCGGCGAGATCGATGATGCTCAGGGTTGCCATCGTATGCGGCTCGTTGACGGCGGCGTTCCTGTCTTTCTGCGCAACATTGATCTGCAGCACCGCGTGCGACCGCGAAGAAGTCGCATTGGCGGCTGTGGGAGACACCGTCCGGAATTCGTTGCCCTGGACAATTATGTCCATGACCTCCTGCACATCCTTCGGGTGGTAGCTGGTCAGACCTGCCACTGACACAGCCTGGTTGGCGTCCTCACGCAGCATCAGCCCTTGCTTGCTTCCTCCAGGAACCAGCAGATCACGGATAGTTTCATTGTATATCTCGAGGTAAGAAAGGGTGATTTCTGTGTGCTTGTCATCATTGCGGTCGCTGATCTTCTCGAACAGTTCCTGCATGGTGAGGAAGATGATGCCGGGCTGCTGGGAGGTGCCGGTGATGGTGTGTGTCTTGCCACATCCTGTAGCACCGTAGGCGAAAACGGTAGCATTGTAGCCGTCGAGGACATTGTCGAGCAGGCTCTTGGTGGTAGCTTCGTAGACTTCGGCTTGGGTGACGTTCTCGTCGAAGACACGGTCAAAGGCAAAGACTTGGTCTTTGACTTTCTTGCCCATGGGCACCACGGACCTGGAGAATTTTTGTACGGGGTTGTCTTCGGGAGGGTCGAATACTCTGTTGGTCGATGGGTCAGTTGTCGCTCGGAAGAGAGAGGCAGCTGGGGCCAAAGATGGGCACATACAAACACCGGTCATCGACAACCTTGACAATATTTCGAATGCCCCGCTGGTTCAGCTTGGGAGTTGGAGCAGCAGCCAGCGAGCCGTCGCCCAGGAACAGTCTGCCATCATCGTTCTTTACTCTGTCAGGGGCACACGTCAGTATTTGTGTGATGGCGGTGTGGAATCGAACTGGGGCTTGATTGGTCGAGCTTGGGATGGCTCGCATCAACGTACAGTTGGGCGGCTTCTCTAATAGTAAAAGGTCGCACTCGGACTGCACAAAGTCAGCATGACAGCCGTCATGATGTGGATGGGCGAGGGAGGGTTCTGGCAAGACAGACCTGCGACGGTGATGGACGATGCGCCCGGGTCGACACCAGCCATCTCGACTCGACAGGCGCGGTTCAATGTCTCATGGACTGGTAGCTGGAATGTAATGGAACGTGTGTCGCCTGTAGATCTCGATCTTATAAGGCAGCGCTTCGGATCGTGACGAAGAGACGCGACGGAGATTGAAAAAGAAGAGGCGCGAGTCAAGGAGAACAATTGAACAACAAAGGCTGGTCGAAGAGCTGCACAGTATGAGCAGATGATGTTTAGAGCCCAAACGCAACAAGAGGCAAGAAGGACTCAATCGGCCAAAGGAGCGTCGGGAAGGTGACGTCGGCGCCGTTCCAGCTGAGAATCACTTGTGTCGGGGCACTGAGAGGCCTTCGAGATGTTTGAGCTGTGCAAAGTGGCCGGCGAAGGCTCGTGCTCACAAGCGGGTCAATATTGATTCTCCGAGGGGGGGTATCCCTGGTCGGTTCCCCCAGGAACGGCAGTCCCGACTCGGCTAGCGTCAGTGGTAGCATCCCCACATTCGTGCAGCATTGCCGTTAGTGCACACATTATTCCGCACGCCTTCAAGTCATCACCTCTCAACGACACAACACTGCACATCAATGACACCTGGTCTACTACAAACGCGAGCTGTCCATTCGTAAATGCACCAGCTCCAACTCTCCAATGCATTCCGCCAGCCGTCCTTGAGTTCGGGGCCGCGAAGGTGTCGTAGCTCATATGATTGGGCCTCTGACCTTGTCACTATGCGGCCACCCTAGCACAGGACATAACGAGCAGTACACCTGCTCACCGTTCATATCGTGCACAATGGGAAGATCGGAGCTGTCGAGCTTATGAATACTAGCAATTCAAGTGCGGAGTCTAGTTGGCGATCACTTATGTTACAGCTGATAAATGCGTGAGCAAACCCAGACTTTGCTGCTCCATATTAGCAGACAGGAAATCTCCCTACGGCGCGCCTCTGGAGCCTTGACTATATAACCAAGTGCGAATCCCACGACTGTAGAGAGGAAACTAATGCCGCATCCATTCCATCGTAACTTCAAAACTCA
This sequence comes from Plenodomus libanotidis, assembly GCA_022609195.1. Taxonomy (NCBI): domain Eukaryota; kingdom Fungi; phylum Ascomycota; class Dothideomycetes; order Pleosporales; family Leptosphaeriaceae; genus Plenodomus; species Plenodomus libanotidis. The sequence continues at coordinate 132,775 of JAGKQA010000071.1, forward strand.
CATCCAGTCTTTACAAGGTAAAATCACCAACATCTTCAACATGAAGCTCTCCGTCGCCATTGTCACCTTTCTGGCCACCATGGTCATGGCTAGCCCACCCGTTGGAATTCGCCAGACCTCGCGCTCTACCTGTGGCTGCTCATCCGCTGAGTCTTGTACTGCAAAATACAACATCTCTGCGGCAGCATGATAAGAACCTCGAGATACTAACTTGACCTTCATGGTTCGACGTAAGTCTAGAGCTAAACAACTCGAGTCAACGTGATGACTACTTACAGCGTACTAACCTGGGTCATGCTCGCAGTGCTGCCAGGCAAGTTCTGCCCACGACGATCAAGTTCAAGTCGTTTTTCGCTGGCTGCTATGCTTAGTAAATTGCGGTCCGGTATATGAACCAGGAGCTGAGCTTGACAGGTTGTTGCCTGGAGTTCTCAATCTAAGTATCAGCTCGACCGGTCGCGGAGGAATCTCTTTCGTTTTGGGGATGTTCTGGTTGGATGGTAGACTTGCAAGTCGCGACGTTCTTTTGAAGATATACAGAATTCCGTGAAGATGGAGGGGGGGAAAAACAGCAAGCACAGAGACCACCCCGTCTTGCTGACGTCCTGGGCGCCTCCGCCACCACTGACGCGGAGACTCCTGACCCTCCCTCGCCGTGAATGCATCCTCTCACCCACATCTCACCAAGTGCTTTGATGCTGAACTCTCCGCTAAAAGCCCTCCCTTCACCACAAGCTTCTTCGTACCCATCGCCCTAGAGCAGCCCAATGATCCCGCTCCCGCTCCCACCCTGATTCCATGGGCCGCTATGCTGATCGAGCCCGTGTACCAAAATCAGACGCAAGGGTCTATTGGCGCTGAGGCGATTGTGCGCACCAACGATGCGAGAGCGGATGTTATGGCGGTTGCGACTGTATATGAGGAGGGAGAGGAAGAAGAGGAGGAGGAGCTGGCTGAGATGGTCGAGGAGGACCACAGGATGATGTTCCCTGCGCCTGCGCCCGGGCCGCGGAGGATGAGGAGGAGGTTTGTTCGCGTGACGGCTCGTCGTGAGTCTTTCTCTTCCGTGGGATAACCTTCCCCTCTTCCGTGGGATAACCTTCCCCTCTTCCGTGGGATAACCTTCCTTAAGACAATCTGTCTTGGGAACAACCGATTCATAGGGCAATCATCCTTGCAACAGCCAGCCACTTACTCACAGCTGCTTAGGACCTATCCCATCCCACCAGTCCCGGCCGCCCTCCTGGCCAAGCCTCTCGCCAGGTTAGGTGAACCATGGTGGGTACCCCGGAGGATCAGATGTGCACTTGAAGGAGGGGATACAGACGGTTTAAGGCTTGATGAAGACTGGGCGTTAAGACAGCATCTTCAAGGCCGACGACCCTGGACACTGACTTCACTACATGACTGACAATGCGAAACAGCGAAGTCACACGAAAACGAGCGAAGCGATGCACGAAAGGTTTTGTTTGTTGAAATAGTATTGACATGAAGTACAGAACTCTACACACAGCGATCTAAGTCACAGCTCATCCATGCCTTCCCTCCATCCATCAAGCGCGCCTGTCATGAACTTAGGCAGAGGCAGTAACCCAGACTGTCTTGGTCCTCGTGCAAGCAGAAGATGTAGCAGGAAGAGCAGTGGTGACAGGGGCCGCGGACGTAGCGGCAGCGGCCACAGACGAGGTGGCGACCGAAGACGAGGCAGGGGAGGCGACGGCAACGGCAGTGCTGGTCGCGGCAACAGGAGCCACGGACGAGCTGGAAGCCTCGACAACAGCAGAGCTGGAGGCAACGACGGAGCTGGTAGCAGCGGCCTCGCTGGTGGCGGCGACCGACGACGACGCAACGACAGAGGATGCAACAGCGGAAGTGTCAGCGCTGGCCGAGCCCGAGCCAGCTGCGAAGGTGGTGGTCAGGTCGCCGGTCTCAATGTAGACACCAGAGAAGTATAAGTCCTCATCAGTGTCAGCGACACCAGTGACAGGCAACTCCAGCGCACCAACGTGCCAATCAGCACCGTTCGAGCTAACCGACGCCGTAACAGGGCTCACAACCTGGGTAAGCGCATCGCCGCCAGTCGAGTGCCAGAACGCAACAGTGCCGGCATCGAAGTCAATCTCGTACGCGCAGTTGTGCCACACACCGGCCTCCATTGTGACATTCCACTGCTCGGCCGAGTTCGCCATCCACTTGAGCGAGGTGTCGCCCTCGCCGGAGGCGCCCGACGCAAGCCCGTACTTCATCTCGGTGAAGTGGCTCTCGAAGAAGGCGATCTGGTGCTCGCGCGCGACGCTGGGGGCGTTGGTGTCCTCGCGCTTCATCGAGAAATGGTAGTAGACGGTGCCGGAGGTGATGGTGCTGACATCGGAGGCCGAGGGGATGAGCTCGGTGCGGCGCATGGTCTGGCCGTTCCAGTAGGCGGTCGAGGTCAGCGAGATCTTGGCGCCCTTGGTGACGGAGCCATCGTTGGGGTTGGCGTAGGCCGCGTCGAAGGCGACGTACTCGGAGGTCTCGCCGGAGCCGTGGATGTACCACTGGTAGGCGCCAACCTGGTTTGACCACGACCAGTCGTCGAGGCTGGCGGTCGTCATGTCGTCGAAGCTGCCGGACCACTGCGTGGTGCCGGCGGCGACGAGGCCGACGAGGTGCGCTGCTAGAGCGGCGAGAGCGGATTGCTTAACCATCTTGGCGGTCTGGTTGGGGTGAGTTATGCACAAAAAGTTGATATGTACAATTTTGTGGGTTTGTGTGGAAATGAATGGATGCTGCTGGAGATCCTTGTTGGGCTTGTGAGCTAACCAGAGCCAAAAGAGCGAATGGGACTGAGTGAAGTGAACGAAAAGAGTGTTGGTCGATGTGGCAGAGCAAGAGCAAGAGATGCTGGCGAAGGAGTGCACATTTTGGGCTGTTCCGTTATATATGAAGCCGTCGTATCCTTCTCGGGGCCCCAGTCATGAAGCAGGGGCAGAGATAATTACAGGGGTACTACCTGAAGTCCTCCGCTATCAGATTCTTCGCATTCAGCGTGACTACGTGCAATGCACCTGTCAGTTCGCGATAGTGCGAGACTCGCATGCAGGAAAGTCCTCCCGGAAGCGCGCGAGAGTGGCCTTCTTGCCGAGGAAACGTCAGGGGAAACATGTCTAGGCAGTGATGTCGTTGTCTGAGTTTTATGAACACCCCTTAGAAACGCATGGGCTGGCCAGATGCACCAATGGGAATATTTCCTGCAATTCATCCTTAGCGGCAGATCCCCTGAGCCGCCTGGAGCTGGGTCCTGGTTCCGTTCACGCTCACAGCACTCAGCTAAATCATGTCGAAGACAGTATATACAGTCGATAATCACGGCAGTATTGTTGGGGAAGATGCGCACGAGCGAGCAGCTCCAATTTTCTCAGAACATGCGCCTCGCAGTCGCGGATGGGAAAGGCTTGAGTCCGTAGCCCGAGGAGGATGGCACGGAGATGAGCACGGCTCTACGGGGACAGCCAACAGCGCAAGCGAATTGTTTCAAAACACCATGGAAATTGGAGCATGCAACCGGGCGTCTAGACCCTGGCTTATTTCCATCGCCAAGCTTGTTTGGAAAGCTGGGGACCCCAGGGACCATCGGTCGATCCGGAACTCTGCCCACGCCTTTGCCAAGGAGCCTGAGGTTTGGGTCCAACGACATATGATGTCGAAGGGCGCTGAGCGGATTCAGGCGTCACCCGTTTGCGTCTCGGGCCTGGAAAATGTTGGCAGCGAGTGCTGTTCCAGGGGCATTCTTCAGGTGCAAAGTTACTCATATCTGCCGAGAAAAACGTCCGCCTTCTCCCACTCCTGCCGAATTATATGCCTCTTCTTGTCATCTCGAACCACGAACTTGACGTTGAACTTCTTCGGCCCAGCAAGAAGTGCGTCGTGGAACGCCGTCTCCATACTCGTATCCAACGTCTCACCTCCGCCAGGAAGCACATCGAATGCCCACATCAGCTTCGCCATCGTCATCATCATGCTGTTCTCCGCCATCTTCTGCCCGGCACACATGCGCCTACCCGCGCCAAACGCATAGGTCTGCTTCCGCGAGACGCTCACTGATTTGTCCCCACTGACGGTATCATCATCCGCGGTATTCTTAGTGCCAAATTTGCTGGCCAAGTACCGAGACGGGGTGAATGAGTCCGGATCCTCGAATTCGTCCGGGTCGTGCGAAAGCGCCCACGTGTTCGCAATGATCATCGTCCCCTTGGGTATGAAATACCCGCGGTACGTGTCGTCGGCCGTGGTAGCGTGAGGGACACCTGCTGCAAAGCCAGGGCGCCAGCGAAGGGTCTGCCATGATTTTAGTGCTGGACTTGACTGTCCCGAGTGAGCTGTATGTGTAACTTACCTCGAGGAAACAAGCCTTCAAAAATGGAAGCTGAGCTCCGTCTGCCGATCGCGGCATTCCATCGGAGCCGAACATCCTGTCAACCTCTTCCTGTGCCTGCTTCTGGACATCCGGATGAGTGGCCATAGCGAGCACGACAGTCTCGAACGCTGACGCTGTCGTGTCCGCCCCGCCCTCCAAGAGAAATCCACCAATGTAATCCAGCTCAAGCTGCGTGAGTATGCGCTTCTCATCACCCAGCTTGACTGCCGCCTCCTGCTCCCTCAATAACCCAGCCAGGAAGCAGTCCTCCCCCTTCCCAGCCTTGAGCCTCTCCTCCGTCTCTGCAAAAAGCTCATGATACAGACTACTCTGCCGCGCCCTCAAAAACTCCACCCTCTTCCTCCAACCCCTCCACGGCGTCCACTGATCAGGCACATATTTCAGCCACGGAAATACATCCAGCGGCGGCGTCGCGCCCACGCCCACCACAGCCGCCCACTCATCCTGGACAGAAAAGAACCTCCTCAGCCTACTATCTTCTCCATAGTCTCCACCCCTCAGTCCAAACACCGACGCGAGGACCACGGCGCCGAAATAGCGCATCATGATATCGTGGTACCTTCCCGGCTTCTCCTCGTCGGTGATGGAGAGGAGCTCCCACATCATCTGCGTGCTCTCGGCGTCTTGAAGCGGCAGCAGCTTCTCGACTTCGCCGTCCTTCAGGAAGTCCGTGACGGTCTTGCGGGCGCGCCGCCAGGTCGCGCCGTAGGGCATGAAGACGAGGTGCAGGTCGGGACCTGGGGGTGGGATCACGTAGGAGACTATGGGGACGGAGGGGCGGGAAGAGTACGTTTGGCCGCGGACTTCGAGGACTGTGTGACTTCATATCAGTATGCGTCTAGGCAATGGATGCGGAACTCTGCAGCCATGGCGTCCTGTATCACGAGTTCGAGTGGTGAGGGAGTCGTAAACTTACGATCGCGAACATGCTGCCACTTGCTCAAAACAACAGCCTTCCCCGACGGCCCCAATCGAAGACCCACCAATCCATCTGATTTAGCGCCGTAGGTCCGCGCCCACTTCGCAAAGGTAAGGAACGCCCTCGACGACGGCATCTGATGCAAGTGGCCTAGGAAGGGCAGTGCAGGCGGCCCATCAGGAAACGGCCCCTGAGGAGACCTCCGAGCCAAAGCCAGGCGAGCAAACAGCATGAGTCCGAGGACAGTTGCCAAAACATAATATGGGAAGGCCATGTTGAGGCTTAGGGACTTCCGAGAACAAGCGATTTCCCCAGCAGTAGTACGTGTTGCTAGATGTGATTGCAAGAGACAAGACCCGGCTTGTCGAGACGCGCACAGAATGAAACTACCTAGATAGGTAGGCAAGGCAGCCCACGCTGGCTTTGACAGGACGACGACAGGATAAGGGTTCATATAAGTAACCCGCATCTGCTCTCAACAAAACCCCCTCGCCAGCACTCTTGGAAGCACAAAGTAGTGGAAATGCATAATCAGCGCTGTCCGCATGCAGAACTTTTTACTTCCTCGAGCCCCACACCGAACACAATCAACGGCCTCCATTCCTCCTCCCGGCAATGAACCCATCCTGCATGCTAGATACGCGCCCAATATTGCTTCCACGGTTGGCAATCCGCAGCGTTGCCGTGCCTATCAGAATCTGGTGGTGCGCATGCGAGAGGCGGGCTGGTGTCAGCATGGTCCACTTCCAAGCGCAGTGCGGGTATCGCGTTCGAGGCCAAGAAACGAGAGGGTGAGGATCTTCCCTCGTAAGCACTAAATCCGAGATGCTTGTCGTCTTTCCCTCACCTTTAGTCTTTAGGTGTGGTATTTTCCAAAGCACCTCCGAACCACTCATGAACTGCCGAGTTGACTGTGCCTATCAGGAGCTGGGGTGATGTGCATGAGGAGGGTGGGACGGTATAAGCAACCTGCAGTCAGCACAATTCCGACTGGACCTTTGAAACTAGGTACGCGATCATTAGCACACTTTTCTGCCAATGCATTTTTTTCGCTGGGATGGTTCAAAATAGAGGGGCCGTGTTTCTTGATTATGGATCGATTACTTTCGAACCCTGACAGTAAAGAAGCATGCTTTCTGAATAGCAAGGTGAGGAGTGTTTAGGCTGAGCGAGGGTAGACAGGTTGCGAGGAAGCGTGGCTGGCAATAAGTATACCCAAGCAAGTTGATGTATGTAGATCTTGTCGTTGTTGACGGTCTTCTCTACAGCATAAAAATTGAATAATAACTTCCAGCTCATGTATGCATCCCAACCAAAACATCCATATACTCCAGACGCACCCCTCCAAAACACAAAACAACACACTCCGCATTTATGCCGCCAAAACAGTCTCTTCGCCTTCATACTCAACCAGGCCCAAACCCAAGTCCTCCTTCTCTTTGCCGCTATCAACCTTCCCAACAAAGCCCCTAACCACCCTCCTCCACTCCACACCTAGCACCTCCATAACTCCGTTCCCATCAACCTCCTTGGGCACACCAGCGTCCTCCTCCCTCGCTAACGCGCCCGCATCCCACCCACCCTTCAATCCCTCCGCAGCCGTCTTCCCCAGCGCTTTCGTGCCCTTCACATCGCGTCCGCATCTTACAGCACCATCAGACGCCGACGCGGGCGTAATGGGCGTTGCGTCGAGCAGCGCGTCCCAGCGCATGAGGTACACGCCGGGGCCGGACATGCTGGGCCCGCCGGAGGACGTGCGCGGAGAGACGGCGGGTGTAGGGTTTTTGGACGGTGCTTTGCTGCTTGGCTTGCTTCCCGACCTGCTGGCTTTGCCGCTGGTGTCCTCTTCAGCAGTGCCGTCTTTCGCAAGCTGATCGAGCACGCGCTGCATCCTCTGCCGCGACAGCGCGTCGAGTTTGGCAAGATAGGCCGCGTGCGCGTCAACGCTCGCCCGCACCTCATTCTGCTTCTCAGTAGGTAGATCTGCGTACAATGCCTGCAATTTTGCATCAAGCCTCCCGTCGCCGTCCACAGGCTGGCGGAATTCGCGCACTACGCGATTCACCCAGCGCTGAAAGAGCCCGCGTAGACTCGTGCACTCCTTCGCAAACTCATGCACAAATGCGAACAGTAGCCCTTTGTTTCTTCGTAGCAGCGCGACGTACTCCTCCACCGACGGCGGCCTCGAGTCGTCCTTCTTAGTCTTGGAACTAGCGCGCGACCCGCCCTTCACCTTTTTCGGCCGACTCGTTTCAATGAAATCCGCGACAAAGGCCTCCACACTCGTCACATGCACCCTCAGATCCAGCGACTCGTGTAGCGCGCGGATCATCGGCTCGTATGCGCCCACGGCGCCGCGCACCGCCGCCGTGAGGTGGTCCGGCTGGGACTTGCACAGCACGCGCGTGATCTCGTCGCGGTCGCGGGCCGAAAGCGTGGCGGAGAGCCACTCGAGACATTGGGTGTGCTGTGCCGGCGTGAGGCTTTTGGTGAGGGAGGGATCGCTGGCGTCGAGGATCGCTGCGACGATGGAGATGTGTTGGGAGGTGCTGATCTCGCGGAGGGCGTCGTGCGCGTCGCGCGGGAGGGCGGTATAGGACTTGAGGGCGACGAGGTGCGCTTTTGGCGGGTGGCTTTTGGAGGCCTCATTGGCGGTGGTTTGTTTGCGGAACTCGCTGGAGTCCCAGGCAAGGACCATTGATATGATTCTGCGCGGGTGCTTGTCAGTTTCGATTGTACTATACTCTGGCCTCACCGCCTGTCACGGAGGTCTCATGCTGTGCTTTACAGGCTCATCACATACCTTTGCAGCAAATTCATGCCATCATCCGCGCCACTTGTGATTCCGAACCAGTTGGTCAAGGCCCCCACGCCCATTTTGGCTAGGAACACCCGAATCATACCGTTCAGCATTGTCGCTGCGTTGCCTATCCGCAGCGTCTGCCGGACAACGGAAAAGGGCACGAGACTGTAGACATTCTCCAGCAGCTTGAGCAGATACTGCCCTTCTGCGGAAAAGACAAAGACGTGGTGAAGGAGCGAGGCGAGGTGCAGTATGGCATAGTCAACTGCCGCCGAGACCGCAGGAGAATGTCCTTCAAAATCCGCCGTGATAGCGCAGTGCTCAAACATCTCATCCGCCAAATTGCCGTGGATCAGTTCATGAATACACTCATTCCACGCCCTCTCCAGCTCCGGCGCCTGCGTCGTGTCGTACTTGGCTTTCTTGAGATCAATCCTCTCGCCCTTCGGTACACCACTCAGCAGTCCCCTCGTCAAAGCCTCGTGAATGACCGACGCGCCGGTTGCCAGCGTCTTTCTAGTACCTAGCGTGCCCTTGTCGTAGGATTCTGAGAGGTTGGCGTCGGCGAGCGCGCGCATGATGCACTGGAAGTTGGTGGGCCAGAAGTCGGGTGGCAGGTCGCTCACTCCAGGGAATGACATGATGCATTTTGTGAGGAAGAGTTGCAGTAGTGGAGAAGAGGACTCTGAGGCGAATGCTGGCGAGTCGCTATCTTGCGGCGGTGCCTCGGCTGTTGTGAAGGGGTAGCCATAGTCTCGTACTGCATTGCTATGCTTGAAGCTTTCTGCTTCGAGGTAGGTCTCGTTGTGGTTGAGGATGTCGAATAAAGCATTCAGCTGTTCTGAAGAGAGTCGTGGGGGCGTGTCCGAAGACATTGTCCTCGAGGTTACTCGTCGTGAACGACGGTCTCGCACAACTTGTGATATAGGTCCTGGATAAGAGGCGAATTTAATATCGTGTGCCTAGTGACAATGGAAAGAAAATGGGAGGCGGAGAGGCGAAGGTGAGACTTTGCTGAGCTCGGTACGGTGGTTTTGTACCCTGCAAGAGGTACAAGGGGGCGAGCCACAGTCCACACAGCTTGTCACCGACTTCGATGAGCAATGACCGAGAGATACGAGGCAACTCGAAGCTTTCCCAGCACGGGGTGACGGGACTCGTCTGTGAAGGGGGATGAAGTCCCAAGTGGCCACCTGCGTGGGTGGGTGGAAGCTGGCCGTTGAGAGATGATAGTAGATCGCTCGAAGGACACTGAAGACTTCAAGAGCAGAAGAAGTACGATATGGCTCAAGATTTCATTGGAAGTTGAGATACGGCGGCCTCATGATGCAGATGCGTGGCAGACCGTTCCCGTGACGCGGATACGTAGAGAGATGAGCCGTAGGCGTGCCAGATGTGAGCATTCGCAAGCGAGGCAAGCCAAGACTCTCGGTAGTTAGATCCTTGCGATCTTCAGTATATGTAGCCTCTGTAGAGATTGATTCTTGTCTAACAAAGATCCAGGTGGCTTCCGTCGGTATGTGCAGTTGGTGTTGCTGGCGCCGGTACAAGGTACTTGGGATCACAAGATGTCAAGATGTGTCCGGTCGAGGTAACAAGGAAACGACGGTTTGATCTAGAGAAGCAGAGAACGCCTAGAGGAGGCAATGCAGGTACGCAGAATATAACGATGTCTATTGCAACTAGAAACTGATGAAGGTGGAATATCCAAGACCATATTCGCCTCGAGCAGGACATCTGCAATGACGGAGGCGCGCATGTGCTCGCGCGGGAAGGTACGAGACCCTGGCTGGCTAGGTAGCGAAGAACTTACCCTGTCAGGCTTGGTTCCACTTGGGGCGGAAGCTAGTCCAGCTATAGACTAGCGCCATCTGAGGTCGCGCCTTCCCAGTCGGCCGTCTTGCGTTGGCTTTTGACGACGGGCCTTGTCAAAACACACGATCCCATCGACCTGACACACGACGTCCATCCCGTTGCATCACCCTTCCACATACCAGCCGTCGCATCGAAGCCCGTCAAGATGGGCAAGAAGAAGCGCAGTCACCCAAATATCGATGAGCTCCTCGGTCGCCCGTGGTGCTACTACTGTGAGCTCCCTATTCTCGACCTCGATACTGCTATCGACGCGCGCAAAGACAACAAGCTGATCATTGACAGGCGAACGTGACTTTGAGGATCTCAAGCTTCTTATCTCGCATCAAAAGGCCAAACATTTCAAGTGTGACCGATGTGGTCGACGACTCAACACCGCCGGAGGTCAGTACAAGCCACCAGCGACGTGCTTCGCGAACGACCACAGCTGACATATCGTTCGACAGGTCTCTCCGTGCACATGAACCAAGTCCACAAGGAGACTCTATCCCATGTCGAGAATGCCCTACCTAACCGCCAAGGTCTGGATGTCGAGATCTTCGGAGTCGAGGGCATGCCCGAGGACATCCGCAAGCAACACGAGGAGCGCATCGTCAAGAACTTTTTCGACGCCCAGAAAGAGCGCTTCGAAGCCACTGGCAATCCGCCGCCTGGAGAGGGCCGTCCACAAAAGAAGATCAAGCCTGAGACGCCCGAGGCTCTTAAGCAGAGGTTCGCCGAGTTCAGGGCCAAGAAGGCCGCCGCAAAGGCAGCTGGCATTCCCTTCGCTGGCGTCACGCAGAACGCCGCGGTGCCCGCCATTGTCCCGAGTCCCGCGCAGACCGGCAGCCCGGGCACATTTGTAAGCTTTCATATATCCTCAATCTATCCACATGCGATACTGACCATTATGTAGAACTCGCCTTTCAACCCTCCCCAGGCTTACGGCCAGCCCCCTCAACCTGGCTACCCCAGCTTCCCACCGGGCGGCGCCCCTCCTGCGGCCGCATATAATCCGTACCCGGCAGCGTCCGCTCTGCCCGCCCGACCGCCTTCTCTCCCGACCGCGCCAAACCTGCCTCAACGCCCAGGCTACCCATACTCTGGCCAAGCACCCGCAGGCGGCGCAGCAAGGCCAGGCGACGACATCGACGAACTCATTCGCATGGCCGAGGCTGGCATCAAACCCGCCAACACACCCACATCGGCGGCGCCTCCCGAGGCGGGCGAGAAGAAGTCAAAGAAGGAGAAGGGTCGCATGATTTACGCTGACACCGAGTTCAGTCCCGAGGAGAGGATGGCTATGCTGCCCCGCTATCAGTGGGCGTCGTCCGCATAGTGTGCCGAAACACGGACTGGCAAATGCTTAAGGTTGCCAAGCTATGATCTGTGTGACCAGTGGAGGTTTTGCTTCGTTCAGCAGATGTTCTCGTGCATTAGCACGTCGCACGAGAATGCCTCAGGGCTTCGTCATAATTCAATTCGGATCATTGCACTTGTCGATCCAGGGTTGAGTTCTACGTCTGTCCCACGTTGTTGTTGTTGTTGCTGTTCTTGTTTATGCGCTGCGGTCTCCGCACTCGCCGGCTTCTCGACGACGGTGCCGGGTACCCTACTCCTGCATGCACTGCCGGCGCGCTGCGCTGCGTGATATGATGTCCCCGAGTCGACTGAGAATTGCCGAGCCCGGATGTGCTCTATACCGGCAAGCAAGGTAAGACAGTGACTCGTGACCCAAACTCTGGACCGTTATCGTCAGTCATTTCGTAAGTTGTTGAGCTGCCTCCCTCAAGGTGCTAGCGATCGATTGCGAAAGCTTTGGCCGCCGGGACCAGGCCTTGAAATGCCGCAACACTGATGGATCGACTGCTCCTCGGGAACCCACACTAGATCGTGCAGTGTGCAATCTGCAAAATCAAAAGCCAATGATGTTTACTCAACGGCGATCTCCATCCCCATGCAATTTCCGCCAAGCCCCTCAACCCTTGTAGCTGAACACAGGGGTGGGTCTTGGAAATCCTATTGTGATGATCCTCCAACTAGGCAGAACAAATCTCACGATATTCTAACTCATCAACTGCTCTTTCACGTTCACTGTCTCCTCATTGCGTGCAATAACCTCAAGCCTTACTACCACGCAGCAGTGAGTCTCACTGGGATTCGTCCCCCTTCAAAGCACCCACAAACAGTACCAACGCCCTCGGCCTGGATTCGAACACACATCCACCGTCTCTCACAATGGCCTCTCACCACCACGACCTTCAGAACAGCTACGGCCCCGAAATGGCCCCCTCAGACGGCCCGCAAACTATCACCAGCGACGCGCCCGAGGCCCTGCACCCAGGCCAGCCCAGCGCGACCATGTACGCTACCCAAGCAGAGAAGAACAACGAGTTCGCCCACGCGCCGCCAAGCCCCCGGAGGAAGACGTGGCTCGGTGTGCCGGTGGTGATTTGCTGGGGCGTGCTCGCGGGGCTGCTGGTTGCTATAGGGTTGGGCGTGGGGCTGGGCGTTGGGTTGAGTGTTAGCTCGCGGAACTCAAGCGGCGCTGCAACAAGCAGCAGTCCGACTAGCACAGCGGCGGCGACGACGGCTACGAGTGCGGGAGCTGAGGCGTCGACGAGTACGACAGCCACGCCGACGACGAGTAATGGGGCTACTACGACAGCGGCGATGACAACGACATCGACCTCCGCGGCTGCTACGGGGGCGAGCGTGAATATTTGCCAGAACGCCTATTTGGATTTCTGCACTACGATCAGTGTGCCGTCGAGTTCGTGCAGTACGTGTGGTCCCTGCATCTACCCTCGTTTCAAAAGTGCCAGTGTGCTGACGTGAGGGCTGTCCAGTCAACTTTTCATCAGATTACAACGACACAATCAGCTCGCTTGACACGGGCGGGCCTGTGTGTCTCTTGTACACGTAAGCACCTTTTTTTTCTTCCTTTTTCCTTTTTCCTGTAATGAGGGGTTGGGTGTGCCGCGATAGCGATGACTGACAAATTGCGGTACAGCGATGCTAGCTGTACGGGCGACTACTGGTCGACGAATGGCACGCAGGACCTTATACCGGGGGAGTTTAATGATGCGTTTAGCTCGATTAGTTGTGACTAGGTACAGTGAGGGAAAGGACTTTGCATAATGAGTTGAGGGACGGCGTGGATAGAGCTTGGCTTGTGCTCCAGGACGACAGAGATACCCCGATAATACCATCAATCGCAGCGAGGCTTGAGCCCTCAACTTGGTTTCTTGAGCGCTACTGGGCATGATTCGATTGCTGCATAGCTCCCGAGCTTGGAATTTCTGGCTCGGCATACAAAACCCGAGAGAAGACCTACGTGGCTGACGAGGACAGACGGCATACAAAACGCTCGAGGCGCGACCTGTCCATCACGGAGGAATATTCGAGACTGCATTTCCCAGGATGGTCAGAATACTGGACACTCTGCGGTTTAGGAGACGAGCAGGGAAAGGCACGATGAAAGAGTAAGTCAATTATTTCGGATGTGTTGCTAGAGGAACGATGGAATTGGCACATAGCTCGGAAAGTTCCGATGTAGGCATTGGCTTTGCTACAACACCTGCCTATTTACGGCACGACTGCACGACTGCTGAGGAGTTGAAGTTGACCCTCACGCAGGGAGCACTGCTGTTCAAGGCTGAAGCTGAGACCAGGAATGAGTCGCTGATCTCGAGTCGCGAACATGCCTCCCTGCTCTGGTATTTTCAGTGTCAGCCACGATATTAGCCACGATTCCACGGAAGAAGAACCAGGCCAATTGACAGCCTCGCATTTGTACGCTGGCATGAGATGTCTTGAAGCCGACAATAACATTTAGACTGCAGGAGCTGATGAAAATTTTGTTGAGGCTGCGGTAACTCACATATAAGCTGTATCTTATAGCTGCTTCGTTTCTGCAATATTTTCAAGTATTGGTTCCAGGTCCACGTCTAGTTCTCAGATTCTCACTCGAAGACTATCGTGCCTAACATCGTGTTTTACTTTGAACATCCTTCCTGCAGCTAGAATGCCCTCCAAAAGAAAGAAGAGAGATGAAGTTGTTGGAGCTGATGCCGTAAGTACTGGAACATACCACACTTCACACTTTGTTGTAACGCTACTGAAAGCTACTCGATCAGACCAACAGCGGTGCGTTCAACGGCTACGCAGAATGCCCTATGAAGAAGACAAAGACGAATGGGAGCGCGACATGTCCATGGAACGACGAGAAATGGCCTTTGGTGCGCATTCCAGCCGATATCCACCGCATCTTTGCTCTCCCAGCCCAGAACCACCCTGAGCCATATTTGTACATGAAAGTCGGAAAGCCTGGACGTATGAACGACGCACTTCGCGAGCTGTCTTCTGCGGGAAAGCAGGTAGAGGACGGAGTACTCCGAGCCAAGCAAATGATCAAGAAGGGCGTCAACCCAGATGTCATCCGTCACGCGCTGGGCATCTATCTCACCCACTCGGCCGATGCGCAGCGCCGCAAGATCACTGTGCCACCACTGAAAGACCACGCCATGATCGTCAACCAAAGCCCCTCTTCTCCCACCGACCAGCCGTCCACGGCTGTACTCGGCGAGGTGGTGACACCGGACACGATGCAAGGCCCCGCCATCCTATCGTACTGGCGCGAAGACTACGACTACAACGACCACCACGTCCACTGGCACATGGTCTTCCCTGGAACCGGAAAGGTAGTCGATGGCAAGAACGTCAAGGTCATCGACCGCCAAGGAGAGTTATTCCTGTACATGCACTCGCAGATGGTCGCCCGGTACGAGACGGAAGGCATCTGCTGGGGCCTGCCGCTTGTCCGAGCTTGGAACATGTACGACGACATTCTGGACGCTGGGTACACGCCCGTGCCCGCGCTGAGCCAGTTCTACGGCTCTTATCCGGCCTACTCGAGCTGGTGGGCTACGAAGAACCCCCATATCCCCGATGCCCAAGACGCGCCTATGCCGCGCGCCACGCTCGAGAAGTGGCGCGATAATATCTACCAGGCCATCAAGGACGGCTTCTTCTACACAAAAAAACCCAACAATACCCAAGCGACCATCAACCTAGATGGGGAGAGCTGCCACAACCTGGTTGGGACTGTCATTGAAGCCGAGTCTGCCGCGCTGCAAATCCTCGACGACGGGTCCACCCTGGAAGCGGGCGACCCCGACACCAGGTATGGGAATCTGCACAATTTTGGCCACGACAAGTTCGCCGAGATGGGCTACCACAACTACCTGACAAAGGACAACCCGTACAGTCTGATGATCTCCAACTTCGGCTCGCCGCGGGATGCCGCCTTCTGGCCCTGGCACAAGCACATTCAGTACTTCGGCAGGCTGTCGTCCGCGCGTTTCCCACAGGACGTGACCGAGCATCGCGCCGAAGTGAAGCTATCTTCCTTGATCATCCAGCCGCAGAAGCCCGCCCAGACTGGCGGCGGTGAGCAGCCTGGCATCACGACGTCCCTGGGCCCGCCCAGGATCGACCTCATGGAGAGCAAAGCCAAGCTGGATCACGAGCCGTACCACTAGAGCATTCAGATCGCAAGCACGCAGAGTCCGTCTCCCACTACTTCCGCGCCTCAAGTCATCACGCTGCGCTTCTTCATCGCGGCGAAGAAGCTCATGAGTGACTACCAGAACTGGATCGAGATGGACAAGGTGTCGGTGTCGCTGACCTCATCCATACCAACCACCTTGACCCGCCGCGACACTGACTCCACAGTGTCGCGTAAGATGGGCAACTACAGCGAGCTGGACGCGGAGTGGGCGTCATCCTGGTGTCGCTGCGGGTGGCCGCAGAACCTGATGCTCCCCGTCGGCACGCCGCAAGGCATGGACTTCGTGGCGTTCTGCATGGCCACCAACGACTCCGTAGACGACACCAATGTCATGACACCTGCCGTCAGCTACTGCGGCTCGCTGTCGAGCGGCAATAAGTACCCCGATCCGCGCGGCATGGGCTACCCCTTCAACCGCGAGTGGACGCAGCTCGTCACCGAGCAAAAAAGCAGCAGCAGCAGCATCACACCTCCGCGCAACATCAACGACATCATCACCAACAGCGCTGCGTACCCGTACATGGCCACCTTCCCCTTCCAGATCTTCCGCACCACCAAGCCCTTCATTGAGCCTACGGTCGGCCCGCACCCGACCTCGCGCGCGACGTGGTGGAACACCATCAAGGGCTACTTCCAAGCCAGCGACGTGCTGTGCATGCGCAACGAGTACGGCTACGACCTCGGCGACTACAACGACGTCGTGCTGCACGGCGCCGCCATCTACGATGCTGTATTGCACCAGCGCATGCCGCTGCAGATGCCGCCATTTACGCAGGACAAGCCCGACCCTGCGCACCCTATGTGGAGCAAGGAGAAGTGCGCCGTCTTCAACAACTGGATGCAGGCGGGCTGTCCGGTGGGCCAGAAGCCGGGGCCAGGGCCCGCGCCGACGCCGACGAGTGTCACGTGGGATACTACGATCAAGGCGTATTTCCTGCCGGCCGATGTGCAGTGTATGAAAGGCTCGCTTGACCTGTCCAAGAAGGAGGATGTTGTGGGTGCTGCGGATGCAATTTGTGAACAGGTGGTGGCGGGCAAGATGCCGTTGCAGATGGCGCCGTGGACGCAGGAGAAGCCGGATCCGAATCACCCGCTTTGGACGAAGGATATGTGTGCGAACTTCAAGGCGTGGCAGGCTGGCGGGTTTCCCTAGGTTGAGCGTCTGATTGGTGCTATGTTATGCGATAAGCGTCAGTATAGGATGCAAAATACAATGATTTCGTCAGGTGAGACGGCAAGCTCTCATTTCGGAGGATATCATTCGAATGGTAGAACCTACCAAAGTAGAATTTCCCGCCAGGTCGTACTGCATGTCTGACTGGGCAGCGAGGGGATCTCGTACAACGTTTCGCAGCAGCGTCGATGAATCGCATGGTCCAGAGACACTCGTCATTTCCACGTTCTTAGCACACATAGTATAGCTGCGGTCACCCTCCAAGCGCAGAAGGCGACAGCCTGGAAAGGTGACATTGGCGTGCTCGGTTCGGCCCTGTGTGCCTCTTCTTGATATGCCGATTTTCTCGCAAACCCCTGACGCACATCCTTGGAATGACCAGTGAGACCTGCATTTCCTAATCTCGAGATCGTCTTGCCTTGTGCGGTCCCCACCAATCTGCATTGGGTTATATGCAGTCAGTAAGCCAGACTACGACGTACATGCGTCTGCTGTGACGATCTAGCCCCATCGACAAGCTTATAAGCCAAATGAATGCCGCTTGTAGTCCCCCTCTCGTTCTTTCAAGTCCATCAAGTGTGCGATAATGACAACGAAAACAGACATCGACGGCGCCGAGCGCAAAGATATCCACGAAGTTAACTTGAAACCTGCCGAGCGCAAAGTCATTGACGACAGTGCCCTTGATGTATGTGCCTGGACATTTCCAAATAGCTGCTCGTTTCACTGACGGGCATTCAGCGACATATCAACTTGTCTTCCATATCTAGTTTTGGAGTGCTTCTCCTCGCATCATGGGAGTCATTCGCGGTGTCTTTCCAGCTCGCCATCCAGAATGGCGGTCCAGCTTCGATATTCTACGGGAGTATCTTGGGCACGGTTGGAACTGTGGCAACTGCTTTGTCTTTGGCAGAGCTGGCTTCCCTGTGAGTTTGAAGTGATAGCGAAACCAGCTTCGACACCAAAAGAGCGCAATACTTATGTGCTGATGCTGTGTAGTGATCCAACCGTTGGAGCACAGTACCGCTGGACCGCCAATCTTGCGCCGAGTGCGCCTAGATTCTGGGGTTTGATGCAAGGTACGGATTTCCACGGAAATCATATAGGCTTGTCGCCCATACAAAGAGCGATTGAAGCTGCTGATAAACGCTTCTAGGCTGGATTACAGTCGCCTCGTGGGTCTTCGCTTCCGCAACCCCAGTGTCCATCTTCGCGAACATGACGACCTCGCTCGCCACGCTGAACTACGAGAATTATGTCACGCAGCCCTGGCACACAAGCCTCATTATGATCTGCACGACTCTTCTCGTGATACTTACAAACTTTTGGTTCAAGAAGGTCTTGAATATGCTAGAGGCCTTTGCGGGTGTTTTGCACATCTGTCTGTTCATTACCTTCATCGTGATCTTCGTTACCCTTGGGGACAGGAACGACAATCAGTTTGTGTTCAGGACGCTGGTCCATGATCAGAGCGGCTGGACGAACCCAGGCGTTGCGTGGTGTATAGGCATCCTGACCATGACTTTCTCGCTGTCTGGTGTCGACAGCGTCATCCACATGAGTGAGTGTGCTGCCTTAGTCCGTCACATCGTTGATTGTGCATTTGGCTAATCTTTGAGGAGGCGACGAGGTCAAGAAAGTACACACCCGCGTCCCGCAAAGTATCATAATAGCAGCCGCCTCGAACGGGGTAATGCTCATCGTCTTCGCCACGGTTTTTCTCCTCTACGGCGGCCCAATCGAGACCCTCAGCTTTACCTCCGCGCTTCCGATTGTGGACATTGTGTATCGCACAACTGGGTCGAAGCCGGCGACGAATGCGCTTATGAGTCTCTTGATGTTGATCTTCTTTACGGCGATATTCAACATGTTTGCCTCTGTGTCGCGCCTGGTCTGGGCGTTCTCGCGCGACGGTGGTCTGCCGTTCTCGAAGTTCTTTGCATATGTGAGTCTCCACACAAGCTTAACATGCTTCTCTTCCATGTTTCTCGGGGCTCGCTGCGTCGATTCTCGAGTGGAGTTCACATAGATGCTCGAACTTCTTATTGACTGCCGCATTAGGTCCACCCCACGCTTGGTGTCCCAACACACACATTCATCCTCACAGGAATCACCACCACCCTACTATCGCTCATCTACATCGGCAGCTCGGCCACATACAACGCGCTGATCTCACTACCGTCACTGGGCATCACCATCTCCTACATGGCACCAATTTTCTTTCTCCTCCTCCGTAAAGTGCGCGGTCCGCCGCCTCCAGTCGGGCCGTTCTCGCTTGGCAGATGGGGCATTCCATGCAACGTCTTCACGCTGTGCTATCTGATTTTTATAGCAGTGTGGATGCCGTTCCCCTCGAACCTGCCGGTTAGTGGCTCGACGATGAACTACGCTGGGCCAATATTCGGGGCAGCTGTGGTGCTAGCCTTCGGAGACTGGGCATTAGATGGTCGGAAGAGGTTCCGGATGCCTGTGAAGCGATATGAATGACCTTCTGTTTGTGAGAAGTAGCATTAAATCTTTTGGGTCCAAATTCTGGACTTCTATTTTAGAAAGAGATCTCGCTCGAGACCTCGGGAAGCTCGTGCAATATCTAGAGTAAAGAAAGGGAGGAGATGACCATCAAGCTTTTCAAGTCAGCCGGGATGATACCAAAGGCTTCCTTCCAACCATGAGGTACATAGGCGTGAACAACTTCTTCTTTCCGCCCTCAACAAGCGCATCGGCAGCCTTCCCCAAGCTCTCTGCGGTCTTCCTCGTCCCCGCCGGCAATACGCGGACCTTCTCCAGCACACCAAAAAAACCCTGCGCCACAAACCGACCCCATTTATTCATCCTCATTACCGTCAATGCGTCCCAAAAGGTATTCGCATACCGCAGGTCACTATCTAGCGGCCAGTACCATGGCGCCCGAGCGCCCGCCTCTTCCTCGGCAGCGAGGTCGACGTGCTGCTCGAGCTCGAAGCCCGCGGCTTTGATCGCGGCGAGACCGTCGGCGATGGGGAACATCTGCGCGATGCCGTCGCCCTCTTCGATGTCGAGGCGGATGCGGCGGTGCTCGAGGTCGGTGTCGTCGAAGGCGTCTGTCATGAGCCATTCGTAGACGCCGAAGACGCCGCCGGGCTTGAGGACGCGGTGTATTTCGCTGTAGACGCCTTGTAGCGAGGGGGCGTGGACGGTGGCTTCGATGGCATAGATTGCGTCGAAGGTGTTGTCGGGGAAGGGCATGTTCTATTTGCGGGAGACGATCAGTTGTTTGACCCCGGAAAAATGGCATTCATGACGGCTGGGGCAGGACTTCTTGGAAAAGGACGGGGGCGGGGGCAACTACTGACCATGAAATCGCCTTGCACAAATTTGAGCTTATGTGAAAGCCTCTCTCTTGCTGCGTAGTTTGTGGCACGTCTAAGAATAATCAGTACGTCTTGGATGGAAGAAACATGTTTGTTGCCAACTCAAACAGCCACCTCAACGGGCCACTGTGCTGTATTGTTACTTACCCAACCTGGTATTGATTGATATTCAGCCCAGTGACATAGCAACCAGTAAACTTGACCATTTCTCGAGCCGGACCACCAACTCCGCAACCAACGTCGAGGACTTTCATGTCACTCTTGATTCCGATGCTGTGCGCCAAGTAGTGTTCATGGCGAGCGATGGCTTGCGAGAAAGCTTCTCCATATGCAAATCTGCAGAAATGAAACGATTCTCCCCAAGCATACTCGTACAGGTCCGTGGCGAGGTTGTAGTATCTGTGATGGTCAGAAGGCATCGTCAACTAGATGAGGCTCGCGGGGATTAGCTGGATTCTGCACAGTGCTTACTGTCGGGTGAGGCTCGCATAATCGGCCGTACGAGCTTTCCGTGCTTCTTCCGTCTCGTTCTCGGCCTTCTGGCTCCAGTGCTGGAAGTATTCATCGATTGCTGCGGAGTGTGCATCGTGGTTCTTGCCTAGCATAGCCTTGACGCCTCCTCGCGACTTGCCGGTGCTCTGATGAAGTGCAGTGTCGAAGCTGTTCTTCTTGACCTGTTCGGCCGAAATGAGTTGCACATTCTCCATCGTTTCGTTGTGCAAGATGGCCTTGATCAAGTTCCGCGGCCGGGCAGGGGTGGGGGAGACAGCACTGGAGAGATGTAGATGACTGGTGACTGGATGTGGTCGGGTACTTGGCTGTGAAGGCTGGAAGATGCAAGATAATCTGGACATGGCTTTATAAATAAATTCATCAGGAGGGTGATTTTAACAAATCCCTTAGATACCGAATAACAGTCCAGAGCAATGCCTCGTCTTCGGATAATGCAGCACCCCTGCTACTATTTACACCGTAGTCTTATTCGTGTTCGGATCCGTGGCGCACCTTCGTGTGGCTGCATTCTCATTAGGCGTCACGCATCGCGCCAGACATCAACAGCCCGTTCCTCCTCGCCAAGGGTAGGACACATTTTCGCGAGCACAGCCGTCATGAAACTTTTCGTGTAGAACTTTGTGAGACCAAGCGTGTGTAACGGCTCACGCAAAGTTCAACAATAATTAGATTATGTCAATAGAGCACCTACTTAGTTGATGGAACAGTACTCCAAGGTCTGCTCAACACGGCCACAGAGGCTGAAGTAACCTTGCAAGCTCATAGACAGCCCCGAATCACAATCTCGCGTTATAAGCTGCACGAGTGCCGTATAATAAGGGCAGTCAGGCTGTGTTGAGATTCGAACTTCCCCGCTTTTAACTCATCCATATGCTCCACATTCCTCATTTCTTCATCCTTCAGCCATTTACGTACAGCGCGGCAGTACCTAGTAACTTAAGTTCAAGTTGCAATGTTCTGCAGCGTCTGCCTCAGTATACTCCAGGATGACAAAATGAAAATGGAAAGGTTTGAAGAAGATGGGCAAACGCATCGGTCTGGCAAAACCCAGATGGCGTACCACTGTTGACAACACATGTCGAGTGAGAGCTTGAAAAGCTCCGTGGATCGAGGATGCCAGATCTGCGTCGCCTTACGGGAGGCCCGTCAGCGCCCAACAATCGGTGGCTTACCTGGGAGCTCCAACATGCACATCAGTCTGGAGGGGACCCGCATGGTCTTATAAATTACATTTCTTGGGAAGGGAACATTCCAACTTACTGTCAAAACAACGGCTGAGCGTGTATCTTCACCAGTGCAAAGCTTAGAAAGTTCTAAAACTTCTACGCCAGAACAATTCCCCGACAAGATAAAAGTGCAGCCTCTTCATGATACTAAAACAAACTCACCAGAGGGCATTGCCATGGCAGCCAGCTGGATTCGACAGTGTAACGACGTGCATGAGCTTTGTAGAGACGACACTAGGGACTCGGTATGGTACCCAAGCCGATTGTACACGCTGACAGGACAAATGGGGATAATGTTCAAGTAATCACGACAAATGAAGAGCACATTTACGGACCATACGTGACCCTCAGCCACTGTTGGGGCACACACTATTCGGATTGTGTAATGCTGGCTATGACTCTCGCTCGGACAGGTCAATTTGTCGGTACGCGGATACTAATAGGAACCCATAGAGGAAGACAGGTCTCATTCGTCGAAGATCTTCTTTCTCACTGTGCTCTTTCGCCCAGGAGTTCAAGAACAGGAGCGTGTCACTGCGGTAAATGGAGTCTATTGTCAGCTTGCCCACCTGGGTTTTGACCTGTGCCTCCGGGAGGCCTTTGCAAAATATAATCCCGAAATTGGTTGTTTTGTCCACGACTCCATAGTTTAAGACTGAGAATGAATCTTCACATTATATAGCATGTGTGATTGGATTGAAGGTGGAGCACGTATGCTACAATTCCCAGCTCACTCTTACAACCTTGAAACGCAATCACTTTCACCTGAGTAATTTGTTGTGATCTTTCAAGTACGGTATCGATAACAAATTAAGAGCTATTTAATATGCTGAAGGTCTGAAAGCAGTATCAACTGTGCTTGTTAGACTTGATATGAAAGCCTTGGACCCTGACATTGAGCTACTAGCAGCCAGTTACCAACATCACATTAGCAAGAGCCAGGGTCTTGATGCTCAAGAGAACCAATCTCTGCATGGAGTTGTCCTCAGCTTACTGTCGATCGTTTTTGGGACGTCTTGAGTTTTCCGTCAGGTGTCCGTAGACAAGAGCGACTTCCTGCTCAATTATGAGTAGAGCTGGTCAGGCTTCTGATTTCGTTAACTGCTCAGTACGATTCTCTGAACCAAGTTCATATTGTGACTGCTTTTTTTCTTTTTTTCTCTTTTCTTTCCTTTTTCCAACTTTCCATTGCAATCATCACTACAACCTAGATACTGCTTCTCTTGCAAGTTACAATGTTATTTCATATAGCGTTGTCTTTTCACTTCCAGATTGTTCTCTCCGCCCGATATTCCCCGTAGCTTGTCTGCGGAATTATTATAGCCTGGGTTTGAAGTTGTCGGCAGGTGCTGACGGACGAAAATACTATAGTTCTCTGGCCTAGTCTGGCATTGATGGTCACCGTGAGACTTGCGACGCCGAGAAGAAAGCTGTTCGGACATCGGAGACCCAATCATATCTAGTAGTTCACCCGTGTTCATCGGTGCAAACCAACTTGCAATTGAAGGCAGAGGCCTTGTCACTGTATCCAGGTGCCCGCGGCTGAGCGTTCACACGGCTAGGCGACATCTGCTGTCGCGTGCGAGTGGCCCCTACTGCCAAGGACTATTTGCCAAACGGGCCACTTTTTCGCCTTTTTGGTTCACGTTGGTGGAAAAATTGTCTCCAAGCAAGCCCCCCAGGCCAAACTGCTCCTTTTCAACAATCCCCCTCTGCAATAACATTTCAAAGAGGTTCAGTAAAACGCGTTCTTCAACACTACTTAAAACAACAACTCCCACAACCCTTATCGAGATTAACCGAAACTTATCTTGTTAACATCGCTTAGATACGCTGCGTTACTTGATGTGATATAATTTTTACATTTTGCTATATTGAAGTAGTAGACACTTTCCAGTTTTCAAATGGCCCGTGTGACAAATGTTCTTTGGCAATAGGGGCCACTTGTACGCGGCAGTGGAGTAGCGTCGGCGTGACAGTGCCCCAGTCAACTATTGCTTACGATAGTCAGCATGATGCACGGTCCCTTGAAGAACACCTGGGCACATTGGCTTCGCAAGCTCGAAACGTACGCGCAAGGACAAACAATGTCGCGCCCGGGTGCGGTGCAGAGTTAGACTCATTCCAAGGTCTGCCGCCAACACGCCAGACCTGAGGCTGACGAGGCTAGATAGTTAGGTTCTAGTGCATAGGTAGGAAAATAAATGTGGTGGAGCCCCGGTCCAGAGTGCTGCCTGCCAACATTTGATACTAATCATAGGTCGCCAGGGGTTATTGTGACCAGGCTATTGCGCGCCTATTGACAGACAATTTGGCCACAACAGTTGTTATATCAAAGAATTGAGGTGTCACGCTTTTTTTGGTTTGTGCCAACAGAATTTTAAACTCTTCACCAGTAGTTCAGCTTAATGATTACTAACATAAATAGTAATTTAACTTAACGGCCAAATCGCTCCAACAGCGTTTCGACACAACAGTAATTCGGCCCGACAAGGCTTTAACTTAGTAACTAATAGGACTAAAAGTCCCATATGGCCTATTCCAAAAGGGCAATTACGACACCAAAAGTACAAATAACGTAAATCCCGCTACGTGTCTTCCTCAACATCAACACTTCTACACCATAAAAGGAACTCTTGCGCTCCCAAATCTTTACATGCTATTAATGATCGGTCAATCAATATATCAATCAATTCAATAGGGTATCTCCACGCACGTACTAAAATGAATATACAAGCCTAGTTTAGCGGTCAAGAGAAACAAAGCAAAAGGCAAAAGTGGCCATGCCGGAGCCAATGGAGCCAAATACTACTACCAGAACCGAAAAGGGAAGGCACAAGCCTATCGGACCGCAAATGGCTATGAAATCCGAACAGGCTATTGAGTCTAAACAGGTTATTAAGGTTCAAACAAGCTCTTTAGGATTTTTTTTTTTTTTTTTTTTGTTTCATTACTCTTATGCAGCCTTTCGTTCTCTAGGATTAAATAAGCTATTAAGGATTAAATAAACATTTAAGGTTCGGAAGCCGCTATTAAATCCTCTATTCTATTTATTTTGCACCAGCTATCCACAGGAAACAATACACTAAAAATCAAATGTATATACTATAAGAGAGCTTTGGGCATAAATAATATCAAATTATAGGAATTGCTGTCAAAAGAGGGTCAACAGACTTCAAATTGAATATCATCTATCACTCACAGACAAGCCTAGAATAGCCTGCTCACAATACCCATCGGCGCCCTATGGAAGTACTCAGTAGTTATGCGTCGGTGGTTCGGGATTAGTTCATCCGATTTATTACAAACAACGTTATCTGCTTTGTAACATAGCGTGGAATCATGAGTCCCAACCTAGAACAATATTTGTTCTATTAGGTGCTTGTGAATTAATCAGCTGGGAATTTCGCGCAGCGAGACTGCTCAGTCATCATCTCCGGGCTTGACACCAGCAGTCAACATAATTATAAATACGGCTATATCTGCCATTGCTAAGGTCGCGGAGCTGCTGAAACAAATTCATCACCCCGCCGATCTACCAACATTTTACTCACTGCAAACCAATCTCGGAGCAAAGTGAATTGACTTGCACCAGACACACACAATTTCAACACCATGGCTCTGCTAGAAGGTGCGGTCCTCCCCAAAGGCAGTCTCATCCTCGTAACCGGCGCCAACGGCTTGGTGGGCTCGCATATTGTCGACCAACTTCTTCGAAACGAATACAAAGTCCGAGCATCCGTCCGCGACACTCAAAGAAGTGGCTGGCTGGCTGAGCATTTCGGAAAATACGGTGAAGGAAAAATTGAGCTTGTGGAGATCAAGGACCTGACAAATATTGATGCTTTGAAGAAGGCACTAGAAGGTAAGCGTGATTGCTGACTGCCAAGAGTCGACCGTGAGGACACAGCACACCGCCTGACTGACATGACGCAGGATGCGCTGGATTCGTCGCAGTCGCGTCGGACGTCAGCTTCAGTCCTGATCCTAATTTCGTGGTAACGACGGCGGTCAACCTCGTCAAGGCTTCTCTCGAGGCCGCAGCTGCGACGCCCAGCGTCAAGCGCTTCGTTTTGACATCCTCCTCTGCGGCGACCACTCCTCGCGATGGTAGGGTATGGAAGGAGGAGACCGACATCGGCATAGACAGCTATGACATGGCCGCCGTCGAGAAGGTCTGGGCCCCTCGTTCCAGCGGGAGCGACGATGACGGCACCATGCGCCTCACGGTTTACTGTGCCAGCAAGGTCGAGCAAGAGCAAGCGGCATGGAAGTTCGTTAGCGGAGGCACGCCGGCCTTTGTTCTCAACACGGTCCTACCCGACTTTGTGTGTGGCAAGATTCTCAACGAGGAGAAGCAAGGCTATCCGTCGTCCATGGGAATCCTGAGGGCGATTTGGGACGGGAAGAAGGCTGAAGTCTCCTTCCTCCCTCCGCAGTGGGAGATAGATGTCGAAGATGCTGCAATGCTGCATGTGGCGGCTTTGTTGCATCCGGATGCCAAGGGGGAGCGTGTCTTTGGCTTCGCATCTAAGAAAAACTTGACAAACACCATACAGAATCTGAGGGAACTGTATCCTCATAGGGAGTTCATGGATCCTCCCGAGAACGAGCCTGAGGACCTAGCCAACATTTTAGGCAAGCCGAGGGCCGAGGAGCTGTTGCAGTGGGTAAAGGGAAGTGGATGGACTACGTACAAGGACACTCTGAAGAAAGGATGCGACACTTGGGTCTGAAAGTGAGAGCGGATTCGTTTTGTCACCAACTAGCTGAGAATGATGTTGGCCAGGACCATCTGGGGCGACTGGACAGGGGAAGATGCACATACGAAATTGTCAATTGCTCTTGACGTGGGTCGATTTTTTAAAGACTTGTAATCATCGAGACACTGATGACCACTGCGCGACCGACCTTCCGGGGAAGCCCACATAATTGTATGTGCATTTGGCTGAAGCTCCTCGGACAACAAAGTGCGACTGAAGATCTTACGAAATTGATCTAGCTTCGGAGTTTAGAAGCTGATCAAATTTCACTGTGAATCAACTATCTAGGTTGTGGGCAGCGGCTACCTCGAGTCATGCCGCCATCGCAATTCTTCTTCTGGCTTGTATGCTGGCACGCATCTGGACGGCGACTGAGGCGATCAGTATCTGGGTGGACCTGGTGGAAGAACGCAAGCGCCATATCCATGCTGATGATATGCATGGTGAGCTCGAAAGACTGGCTTTGAACACCACTGCCAGACAGCCCATAACTCGCGAACCGCTCGCGCAACGGGATGCTAGCCCCCGATCATGGCTCCAGTGTGCAGATGAAGCCAAGGGTATCAAGTTGAAGCATACTCAAATGCCCCTTGTACTGAAAAAATGTGGTCATGCCAGTGAACACGGTCACAAATGCGTACAAAAGTTTTGTGCATGCTTGGAAGAGCGCCATGTCATTGGCCGAGAAGCTGATTCGAGGGCAGCCGCAGGAGGCACGCGATGGAGCAATTCTGCTAGGATTATCAGCATGGCATTTATTTCCTGATCTTGTGATTATGGGCCGCCAAACCATAAGCATCAAGCAGCGAGACAATCTGATCCTCGCTGGGGGCATTCTGACATTTGGGGTTCTTGAGCGGCCTCACGATGAGAATATAAGCGGAATATCTTGGTCACTGTCCTTGGCGTCGCTTCACTACTACGGAGAACCGGTCAAGTCTACGGAATCGCTTGACTTAGACACTTCACAGCTCACGAGAAGGGAGCTTGCCATCCTTGCCTTGGGGAGCCTGCTTTTAACTTGCATTGGGGAGCCCGCTTTTAACTTGCCTTTGGGAGCCCGCTTTTGGCCTGGGAACCAGAGAGCCCACAGGCCGTACAAGGAGCCGAATGCATCGTGGAGCTTTGCTTGCTTTTTGCACGAAACAACATCGATCACTCAATCAGCGATAGGAGGGCTAAGAATGATCTTTTGAACGCATGATCTTGGCACTGGATGAGGCTGGTAGGAGACGGAGCGTCTGCCTTCCTCGACGCAGAGGGTTTTGAAAAGCAGCGAGCTTTTCGTCTTCTTCATTTTGCTCGACGCCGATCCGAGTTCTTCAACAGTCATAATCTGAAGCACCAAAATCATTTCCTAGGACTTTTTGATACCCAGAAGTTCATCAAGCTCCTCACCGAGACAGAGACGAAGATCTCGTTTCTGCGCCGATGGGCTGTGTCCTTTGACTTGGACCCGACGCACATTTGATCATTCGATATGCAATTCATGAGGACGTACGTGTTTCTGACCCCAGGTACCGGTACTCGATCGATTCTTCGAACCCGTGTTTGCACCTGGAGTATGCAACTGCTGTTCAAATTGAGCCTGCGTCTCAGAAGCACGATAGGTCGGGTCAGGAAAGGCCGAGGAAATCACACCAGCGATGGATTGCAGCTCTACCGAGAAACGAGTTTCGAGACGTCGTGTCAAAGCGCTCGGTCGAAAATGAGAGGGCTTTGGAGCGAGCGTACCCTGGCGAAGAGGTCTCAACAGTCGAGAACAAGATCTCCTGTGATGACAGGCACCGCTTCTTCTAGGAAGATTACGTGGAGAGCTGGAGCAAAAAGCCTGCAAAAAAACTTAGGCTCGACTATTTGTGGGGTGCTCCCTTGAACGCTGGGGTTCTCATCGACGATCATTCTGCTAAGAGGTACGAAATTGGATGCGATGACAATAACAGCTGCTCTACTTTCTTTTAGAGCAAGTGTCCAGCAGATCTGTCCACTTTTGCAGGCTGGTAGCCTGCTGGAACGAGATTCGCGATCACGAAGCCTACTTCAGCTCTCTCAATGCGCTCGCGGTGGCGTCAGAATTATATCAGGGGCTATCAGGGGCGACAATCATCCAAGAATTACCACGCGGTCGGCTCATAAGGCCGGATGGTATCGATCCTATGCATCATCTCTCGAACGAAGAATTAAATGAGACCGAGAATCGCTCAGGAACAAAGCTAATGTTGCAAGACTTCAAAACCTCTTCCATAGGGCTCCAGTCTGAACAGCGCAGAAGCCTTGGCTTGCATCGCACACTGTGATAGCGACACCATCGACATTGATCCGGAACAGCTCAAAGGCGTCATGGCCTTCTCGTCCGGAAATTCCATCTTCATTACGGGAAAATTGCTGGCAGATCCTTGGGAAGTCGGGCAAGAGCACATAATCAAGCGTATAGCAGGAAACGTAGGTCAGTCTGGAAGCGCCTTCCTCATCCCGCTGGTCATTGCTCGGGTGCGAAAGCAAGAGGAATGTGCATGGAACGTGGCAAACCATACATTTTGACGGAGTGGTTGAGGATTTTTTTCCAAGGCACTTGCCACCTGATGCTCACAAACTGCCGCATGCCTATTACTATTGCCGGTCAGGATCACGGGCGACAGGATGTTGAGGCAATGTTCATCGAGACAGTCGTGTCTGTCTTCGACTCGGGCAAGTGGGTGGCGGACCTAAACGTCCTCTCATCTCTGGCTCGCGGACTGGATCCGCTGCGTGTGCGATGCGCTTCGGGTTGCAAGGACGGCAAACAAAATGCATGGACGAACCAAGCTTTCAAAGCTCGCATGACGGCTGTGGACATCTGGGAGACGATCTTGGACCGTCCTGGCAACCCTTTGGTGGCTCGAGCTCACAAGAATTGGCTTGCTCGGTTGGCTATAGCTTCTTTTGCACTCATGCAAGGCTACATGGTCGTGCTTCTACCGGAAACGCTATGTTGGGCTTGCTGTGCCAAACAGAGCGGAGTTTGCAAGGGAAATGAGGTTTTCATACTTTGAGCGATGTTTCTCAAGGGTCTATTCTACTGTACCGGGTTTTACAGTAACCCGTGAGGCCTAAGTGTAACCCTGATGGGTGAGAGGCCTTTACACAACACTTACGGGTTAAAACATTTACATACGCCAGGGTCTACAAGCTATAAAAAGCTTACATTAATTAAAAAGCTTCCTCGAAAAGAAAGTTTATATATTATTAAGGCTTTATATAGCAAAAGCTATATATAATGCATAAGCTCTTTACAAATAGAGAACCTTATTTATATTTAAATATAAAAACTTATTATTATATAACGTGGTTCATCAGTACCCCGCGCATACCAGTACCCCGCGCACTTTTCAGCTACCTCATCTTATCGACCTTTAGCATGCGATTATTCCACAACCAACAATGTCTGTCCAAACCAAAGAAGCACGGGTCATCTTAGCCATCGAAGCAATTAGAAAATCCAGGAAACTTAGTTGCCGAGCCGTAGCGAAGATCTATAACGTCCCCGAAACTACTCTACGCGACAGAATGAACGGTCATACTCCTATCGCCAACCATAGACCCGCTATCCAGAAATTGATAGAGCTTAAAGACAAGGTAATTATTTAATATATATTAGATCTAGATTCGCATAGGTTTCCACTACGGATCGATAATATGCGAGAAATAGCGGATTATATTCTTGCAATACGTATTAAGCAATATATCGGCAAGCAATGGCCCTACCGCTTTGTTTAGCGATAAGAAAAGCTATATATGCATTTTTCTCGCGCCTATAACTTCTAAAGAGCCTTACTTAAAGATCCTAATAAATTGTATAAGTAGTTCCGTTTATTCTGGAATATGCGATATAAGTAGGGGATTATAGATAGCGATATTTATAACTTTAATAAGATGGGCTTTATAATAAGCATGATTTGCGGTTAAATAGTTATTATATATATTAATTAATATGGGAAGAGCAAGAGTATATAGCCTGGCAATTGGGAATGGGCAATTGCCATTATTTATATTAATGGCAGTAGGTTTACTATCCCTTTATTTTTGGTTATCTAAAGCTAATATTACCTTGCTAGTTAACATATTAAGGGCGGTCTGCTAGATAATTGGTTTATTATAATAACTTCTAATAGGTGGACCGATAATTAGATAGGTCTGGAATAGGTTAAGCACTTTAATAAATATACAAAAACAAGAATATAAGGTGTACATTGGATATTGATCTTGGATGGATATAAGAGTTATATGTCGGCTACTTTTAAGGAATTTTGTAAGGAAAATAAGATAATTCCTATTTATTTGCCTTCTTACTCCTTATACCTTACCCAACTACTTAATGTTGGGATTTTCGGTGGGTTAAAGCGGGCGTATAGTCGAGAAATATCGATGTTTATCCGGGCCTATATTACTTATATTATAAAGGTCGAGTTCTTTCTCGCATTCTACGCTGCCTATAAAGCTTCTTTTACACCTGAAAATATAGTAGGAGGGTTTTGAGGTGCTAGAATTATCCTATTTGATCCGCAAATTGTAATTAATAGGCTGGATATTAAAGTACGGACGCCGATACCTGCCGGGTCCCCTTTAGCCAACGCCGAACCTTGGATAACCCAGACGCCATATAACCCAACGGAAGCTATTGCGCAAGCTAGTTTGGTAACTACCTTAATCAGTCATTATAAAGGAAGCTCACCAACGCCAATTTTTTCATCAACTAAACAAATAGCGAAAGGAATAATGGAAATGGCACATGAGATGACCCTTATGTCAGCAGAGCTCCGGAACCTTCGGGCGGCCAATATTACACTTAGCAAGCGTCGAAGGGCCAAAAAGACTCGTCTGCGTCGAGGAGGAACACTTACTCAAGCAGAAGGAAGTCAAATTGTGGCAGAGAAGGATGTAGAGGCGCAAATAAAACGCGATAAGGGTAGAAATGGTGGTGGTGAGAATGGGGGACCAGCGACTGCCCGGAAGTATGGCAAGTGCGGCAAGATTGGTCATAATGCACGAACATGTTAGATCGATGAAGAAATGCCCAATATATATAGTTCCGATTAGTTTATATCAATTTAAATGCTTGGTTTTGAATATTTCGAGTTGGGAGTGGTGAGATGGCTGAAAAGTGCGCGGGGTACTGATATGCGCGGGGTACTGATAAACCACGTTAACTAATTTTAATATTAGAATTCTGATAACATATACCTTATAAATAATTACTATCGACTTTAAACTATTTTTCATTCTTATTATTATCTTTAATATCTATATATATTTATATTTATATAAACTAAGTATAATAAGGTAAAGAATTAATAATGAATATAATAGCTCTTTACAAAGTTATAAGTACCGTAGAATTAAAGAATTTCGATAAATTAATATAAATAAGTTACTTAACCGAAAATAAATCTCTTACTTACTTCAAACTTTTATTCTTATATAACTTAATCCTTAGCCTTATAAAAAAAAGAGCCACTCATTCGCAACAAATCTTGCACATTAGTTGCATTAAGGCCTCATCAGCCCATTAGAACGAGCTGGACGTTCCATTCTATCAAATGTTCGTAGGAAACACACTTGAGTGCTCTGCAGTGCTGGTCCTTCTAATTCTCAGCCCAGTGACTTTGGCTCCACGACATCAATGCTTAGGAGGAAGCTTGCTCAGGTGCTGGTCTCCAGAAGGAAAATACCATAGTCACTTACGTAGCCGGAACAGTTCTGAGGAGGCAAATTTTCTCAGAAGCTCGGCCCAGACAGCCACTAATTACAGGGAACAATTGTGGGCCTAGAAATCTTGGACATGTATAGATGAGAAGCTCAGAGTTTCAAGCTTTCTTTTTCTCACTAAAGCAAAAATCAGCCATTCACACTCTTTGGTGGTGAAGAGTGCCGGTACGCCGCCCACAACTCTCAATCTCAAATTGTCCTAGTAGACACTGCGAACATGTGCTCAGGCAGCTTTTGTAGTCTC
Source organism: Plenodomus libanotidis (assembly GCA_022609195.1). NCBI lineage: Eukaryota > Fungi > Ascomycota > Dothideomycetes > Pleosporales > Leptosphaeriaceae > Plenodomus > Plenodomus libanotidis. Next base: position 165,352 of record JAGKQA010000071.1, read on the forward strand.
ATCTTGTCAACATTTTCAGATCTCCGTATCGCTTCGAGCAGTCTCTTTCCACCCAAGCCCTTCAGAAGGGCTTCCGTTACCGCGTCGTCCACCCACATCTGGAAAGTAGCCCAGGCGCTGCCAAGGCCACAATCTCGACAAGGAAACAATTCTCAAGAAACATGCAGCCGGGCAGAGGACAAGGATCCCAAGATGAAAGTGCATTGCGGCTAAATGCAACATGATATTTCCCCAGGTTCCCCAGTCCCTCCCCCGCATTTTCCTAGTAAAGTTACATTTTCCGGTTCCTCATCTCCGAACGACAGAAAGACTTCATGACAGGTGCAAGATCATGCGTATTGTTGCTCCGCAGGAAATGGGACGGTGACATGGGATGAAATCTCTGTTCCTGACAGGCGAAGCTGTGATTTTTCTGTGGTACACAGATGCATTCACAGTTATTGGGGAAGACATCATCAGCCAAGATCGACGTCCCGTAGATCGGATGTTTCCCGGATCTACGACGATGTTGCCAAAGCTTCTTTTTCTCCGGCACCTCAGCTCGGTTCACAACGTCGCCTGCACATGTTGCCAATAGCATTTCCCTCAGTCCCACAGAACATGGAACCTCGACCCTCTCGCCACACCGGCACAATGCTCCAGCTCATCAGCGGAATATTGCCCAGAAGGTCGCATCTGCTCAGCCTTGCTTCTTTAGCCGCCTATCCGGTCAGGCGACACGTCAAAGCTTCTTGCCTACATTTCTCCTTTGTGCGTGAGCAGCAGGCACTGCAGGGGCGTGTGACTAGTCAGTCTAGCTCAACGCAACTTCTTTTTACCCAGGGGCTTGGTACCTGACTACGGAAGACAGCCGTGAACGGTGGGTGGGTGCAGGAGGTCGAGCCGGGGCACCACGTTCTTGGACACCCTGCATTTACCCCGACTGCGGGAAGGTGAGTCCTTGTACCTTCGTGGAGTTGACTGGACCTAGGTCACTTATTGCAGACGAGTGAGTATATATACTATGAGCTGCTTGCATACTCTTCGAAGGGAGAGGACCCCGAGATGTCTTCGATATAGCTCAACAGGAGGATATAGACCGCCGCATATTCCTGGGTGAAGCTCTCGTCGTCCCTTCCCCTCCTCCCCCCTTCCTCACCTTGCCCATCATGAAGGCACTCACACTCCTCCTCGCTCTCACGAGCTCCACCACATGTGTAAATGCTCTGGGCCAAGCACCCGTCGTCAGCTTCAATGGCTCCACCGGCGACTTCCAGCTCGCTAGCAGCTCCCTCGGAGCTGGACAGATTATGGTGTCTGAAAATGACTACTGGGGCGTCATCCGTGCGGCCGGCGACCTCGCAGTGGATTTTGGCCGTGTGACAGGGACGAACTACACTTTGAGTACGGACTCGAGGCTGGGCGGATCGAATAGCACTTCTAGCAGCAGCAGCTCTGCAGCGGCCGCTGTGTACCCATACGTTCCGGTGAACAACAAGAACAACACCGTCGTGAGTTCCCCCACATGTTCACGAACCATAAACCGAATGCTAAATCCATTCTGAGTTCTCCACCCTCCCGCCTCAAAACTTCACCGGCCCACTCTACGCTCCAGCCAACCCATCATCCGTCGTGATCATCGCCGGCACCATCGGCAACAGCACCCTCATCGACAGCCTCATCGCCTCCAACAAACTCAACACCACCGCCATCACCGGCCAATGGGAAGCCTTCACCACGCAACTCATCGCCTCCCCCCTCCCCGGCATCGCCTCCGCCCTCGTCATCGCCGGCGCCGACCCTCGCGGAACCATCTTCGGGCTGTACGACGTCTCGGAGCAAATCGGCGTGTCCCCCTGGTACTGGTGGGCCGACACGCCCACCCCGCAACGCACCGCCATCTACGTCCCCGCGGCCCTCTCCAAGACCCAGCTCAGCCCCTCGGTAAAATACCGCGGCATCTTCCTCAACGACGAGCAGCCCGGCCTCACCAACTGGGTCGCGACCAACTTCGCCGACGCCGCCTCGGGCGCCGCCGGCTACGGCCCCGGCTTCTACGCGCACGTGCTCGAGCTGCTGCTGCGACTGCGCGCAAACTACCTGTGGCCCACGCTGTGGGGGAGCATGTACTACGTGGACTTTGTCGAGAACCAGCCGCTCGCCGACGCTTTCGAGGTCGTGCTGGGCAGCTCGCACACGGAGCCGCTGATGCGCGCACAGAACGAGTTCGGCACGTTCTACCAGGGCCCGTGGGCGTACAATCTGAACAATGCCACGATCGATGAGTACTTTGAGTATGGCGTCGAGCGCGCGTTGCCGTATGCGCGGAACTCGCTGTGGACGATGGGGATGCGTGGGACGGGCGACACGGCGATTGAGGGCCTGGGGAGTAGTGCGATTGTGAGTATGCTGACGACGCTGGTGGGGAACCAGCAGCGGATTATTAGCGAGGGACTGGGCGGGGTGGATATTGCGGATGTGCCGCAGATGTGGTGTCTGTACAAGGAGGTGCAGAGTTATGTGTTTGAGGGCCTGCAGGTGCCTGAGGATATCACGCTGCTGTGGGCGGATGACAACTGGGGCAATATCAGGCGGTTCCCGATTGCGAACGAGACGGATAGAGCTGGTGGTGCCGGGGTTTACTACCACTTCGACTATGTGGGTGATCCGAGAGACTACAAGTGGATCAACACCGTCCAGCTCGAGAAGTCGGCTGAGCAGGTAAGTCTCTCCCTCTCTCCCTCCCTCTCTCCCTCCCTCTCTCTCTCTCCTTCCCTCCTCCTGCCCTCGAGCCTTGAGGCTGACAACACCCCCAGCTGCACATGGCCTACTCCCGCGGCGCCGACCGCATCTGGATCGTCAACGTCGGCGACCTCAAGCCGCTCGAGATCCCCATCAGCCACTTCATGGACATGGCCTACGACGCCGAGCAGTGGAACGTCGACAGCACCAGCGCCTGGGCCGCCGCCTGGGCCACGCGCGAGTTCGGGCCTGCGTCTGCGGCAGACATCGGCGCCCTCATGACCGAGTACGGCGCCGCCGCCAACCGCCGCAAGTTCGAGCTCATCGAGCCGGGCTCGTACTCGGTGCTGAACTACAACGAGGCCGACACGCTGCTGGCGTCGTGGGCTGGGCTTGAGGTGCGCGCGCAGGCTGTGTATGATGCGCTTGATGCGAGTGCGCAGCCGGCTTTCTTCCAGATGGTGCTGCATCCGATCCAGGCCGGGAATATCGTGAATCAGATCTATGTGGGCGCGGCGAAGAACCTGCTGTACTATGGGCAGAAGCGAAACTCGGCCAACAGCGTTATGATGGATGTGATCGGGCTTCTCGACTCCGACTCGGAGCTGACGGATCGGTGGGACGAGATGCTCGATGGGAAGTGGATGCACATGCTCGACCGTAAGACCTCCCTCCTTCTCTCCAACCATCCGCCTGACCTCCCTCACTGACCACCACCCCCTCCCAGAAACACACGTCAACTACGACGGCTACTGGCAACAACCCATGCGCAACACCCTCCCGGCAATGGGTTACGTGCAGACCCAACGTGCCTCGCTCGCAGGCCACGTCGGCATCGGTGTTGAAGGCTCCAACGCCACCGTCCAAGGCGACGATAAATACCACGCCAACAGCGGCAACTCGCTCACCGTCCCCCCGCTCGAGCCCTTTGGCCCGTCCACGCGCTACTTCGACATCTTCTCGCGCGGCACGCAGTCCTGCGACTGGACCGCCACCCCGGTCAACGCCAGCTACGTCCAGCTGTCCCAAACATCGGGCACCATCACGCCCGACGGCAGCGCAGACACCCGCGTCTACATTAGCGTCGACTGGGCCACCGCGCCCGCCATCGCCACGACGGTGACGTTGAACCTCACCAACAGCTGCCGCAGCCTCGACAAGTACGCGTACAGCTTGCCGACCGTCCTCGTGCCCGTCACCCCGCGCACACTCCCCGCGACCTTCACATCCGGCTTCGTCGAGGCCGATGGCCACATAGCCATCGACGCATCCAGCTACCAGTCTATCATCCCCGGCGCCGACGCCGCCAGCGCGACTGTCCTCGGCGGCGCTGCCGCGGAGGACCTCACCTACCACACCTTCACGAACCTGGCGCGCACCGGCGATGGTGTTGGCCTCTGGCCGCAAGCCACCGAAAAACTGACGCCCGCACAGGCCCCCGCGCTTGAGTACCAGCTTTACCTCTACAGCAACAGCACCGCGGCCAACGTCACGGTGTGGATCTCCCCGAGCCACAACTACCTCGGCGACGGCAACCCGCTGCAGTACGCGGTTGCGCTGTACCCTGCGGGCGGCGAGCCGGCGAATGTGACGGTCGTGAGCCCCGTGGGCCTGTCGGTGGGGACGAATATGCCGGCGAATTGGGGGCCTGCGGTTGCTGACAATGTGTGGGGAAGAGGCAATAGGTTGACGACATCGAGCTTTAGTGTGCCTGCTCAGGGCGCGTATACGTTGCGGGTGTGGGCGCTGATGCCCAGTGTGGTCTTCCAGAGGATTGTGGTTGATATGGGCGGCGTGCGGCCGAGTTACTTGGGCCCGCCGCAGAGTTTCTTGCAGGGCGTTGATGAGATGGGGGTTTATAATGGAACGAGTGTGTTGTGAGACGGCTGAAGAAAGTCTGGGCCGCTTCTATTCGTGTATATATCAAATCTCATGTGTTGATCAATGTCTTTGTCCCTTTTCCACGTGAACGTTCGACGTCCACGGGACTGCAGCTGCAGCAAATGGCCACGTATGCATGCATGAGCAACAAGGAGCCGAGAACATTCTATGCTTGGTTGTGTATTTCATTTGCGATCTAGTCGTAACTTACGATATTCGTTGAAACCCTTGAGTACTAGCCAAGTTGTGTGCCTGCTTGCTGCATGACCAGGAACAACTCGTCCTATCTGGCACCTCTTCTCAAAACCTCCATCATTCCAGACCAAACAGTATATCTGCTCATTCCTCTGCGAGACGGTAGTCGTGCTTGGGAGAACTGGCAACTGGAAGCCCGTTGACGGACGACCCAGCGACCACAGCTCCAAGTATTGCGAGCTGAACTCTATCACTCCTCGCTGCATCTTTTGAAGTTAGCGATGCGTGTCTCTGTCGCTTCGCTGTCTCTTGGAGAGAGGGGAACCGTCTGGAGGAGAATGAAAACGCTTGGCCCGACTACCGTTCGGGTGATGATCACGAGGGCGCGAGCGCCAGAACTCCACCCGGGTAATGGAGAGGAAGGCGTTCTGTTCGCCTCTGTCGACTTTTCTGTCGCTTCTGCGGCTTCGGCTGGGCTCCTGGTCGCGCTGCGCATTGTGGTGGGCGTGGCTGTCTGGTCGAGATAGATCATACGTGTGGCGGTCCTGGCTGTGGCGGTCCTGGCTACGGTCCTCCTTGTAGTAGTCGTATCTGCTTTGGCGAGATCTGTTTCGATCACGTTGGTGCTGGCTGTCGCTCCTGTCTCTGCCCCTATAGCTGTGACGCTCAAAGCGAATCGAGTCATCGTAGCCGTGGTCACCCAGCGGCGCACTGCTGCCATCCAGGCTAAGGTTCCTTCCACCATCGGCATCGGATATGATGGCGGTATCAGGCTTATCGACGATACCTTGCACGTGCTCGGCCTGCAAGGCGTTGTACTTGGTCTGCAATGCTCGGTCTTCAACGTCTCGTACTTGGCCTGCTATGCTTCGCGCTCAGCTTGCAACGTCTTGTACTTGGCAGCCGACCCAGTGCGCTCTCGTTGGGCATCCTTTTGCACGTGTTGCAGCTCATTTTTCACGGTTTCGAGATCTTCCGGGGCGATGCGCAACTTCCTTTTGGCATCCCAACTCCTCTTGTTCGGGTTCTCGATTACGGTGTTTGTGATTTTCTGGGTAGCTTGAGCCGGGGTCCGTAGAGCATTCTGCGCGCTTTGAGAGTCTGGGGAGAGCCGGAAGTCTTTACGGTGACTGGTAGCGGATTTGGGCATGATCCTAGTCTTCTCGTCCTGTAGCTGCGAAGGGGGATCGCAGTTGTGGCTTTGGAACTGGGGAACGGCGCCGTCGTCGGCTCGGCCGCCGAGGTTGGAGTCTCGGACTTTGCTTTCCAAGGACTTCTGTATCCGGGCGAAGAAAAGTGGTTCAGGCCTCGCTTTGTCCGCATGAACCTTGTGCATGAGCTCGCGGACCCACGGACCATCGGCGGCGTGGCACGGCGGCATCTTTCCGTAAACCACGAGGACGGCGACCATGTCTGCCGTATGCTCGTCTATCAACGGTTCCGCTCCCAAGTAGCCGCTTACTCGCCAGGCAACCATATTTTCTTCGATGCCGAACCACTCGCCTCTGTAAATCACACTCTCTGCCTTCTCCCAGATTGCCTCGGTGACGCCCCACTCGAAGCACTTTTCTTTCATCAATCTCATTTGATCCCGGTCGTGCATTACCATGATGGCGTTGAGCGATGTTGGCTGGTGAGCTGGACGTGATGCAGGACTCGGGCCAGGCTTGACCAAAAGCTGCAGTTTAAGTGACATCGATATGACTGGAGTGACGAATGAAGCAGGCAGACCAGCGAGTTCAAAAAGCTGTTAGCTGGCTGAGATGTTGAAAAGGTAAGAGATCAAGGTATGTGCAAAAGAGGACGCAGGCTCACGGGCCTAGAAACGATGTAGACGGGTTGGTCTATGTTGGGTCAGAAGGAAGCTATTCAGGAGCCTCAGGTTCCCTTGCTTCAAATATTACCAGACCGGCCGTTCCCTCCTTCAAGGTGCAGAGCTGCAAGCAGTTGTTTGCTGGTACTGAACTTGACTTGTCTAATTACTCGGTGATGACTTGATATAAAGTAAACCTTGGGAATCATCCATCTCGGCGGGTCCATCTTTCATATTAGATAACCTGTTCTTGATAAGAACTTCCTGGTGCAGGACACGGTCTCTTGAAGCCATGGACAGCAACGTAGACGGGAAGGCTGGTTGGTATAAACTGTGTAGTTGAACGGGATCTATAGGAGGGAATGATCTGGCTTCACTATGATACGTAGAGCTTGCCCGCTGGGTCTCCGAGATTTATATTTGAATCGGTAGACATGTGTGTGCTGTAGCAGCTTGGAGCAGCATGGACATCCACTTGGGAGCCTCAATGCACGTCAGGCTCGACTACTGCTACGGCGACGAAACATACAGCCTTCACTGCTGCAATACCTCTTGACAAGAATTACTGCAAATATGATCTAGAATGCGGCCTACTGCTCCTAGAACTAATTCTTGAATCCTAGTAAGCTTCATTGATGGTGGTTCCTGAAGGTCTATCAAAAAGCGTAAGAGAATGAAACTCGTTCCTAGAAACAAAGGGTATAATCGCGTACCTAGCACAAATTTCGTATAAAATTGTGGTCACTATGGGAGAGTGGTTAATCCGTTGCCCTGCTATTTCTCAAGAATTATCAGTCCAAGGCAATACCTTCGGGTGCGCAGGTTCGAATCCTGTTGGTGACGACTTTTTGGCCGTTTCTTTTGCGTTTCTCGATTCCTGTTTGTCGTTTTCTTTTTTGTCTTCGATGCCTGGTTGATGCATTTGGTTGGTAGTGGCGGAATCGCGGAAAGGAGGCCGCTCAAAGCACCATCCACTCCTACCCTCGAACGATTCCCTCTCCATACACACACTACTTTACATTTGGTAACCCTTGACCCGATTTTATTTCTTATCCTTTCGCTTTATGCAAATTGACTTGTACTCTTTCTCGAAACTTGTTTACTTTACAAATGATGATAATCGAAAACTTGTTATATCTCTTACAAGCCAAACGATTGTACATGCATTTTGACCGTCAAAAAAGAACTAAACATGATGCTATGTTTGTTGCCTGTTTGGGTACTGAAGATACCATTGCAGCGATTAGCAACGCAATGGATTACAGTGCGCACTTGCACGGACTACACACAGCGGGAAAAAGAAGAAAAAAAGATTGGCCCTAGAGCTGCATTGCTCTTAGCTTACTGCCTTTCTCCTCATTTTTTTGTTGCGCAAGTGAGTCACTGATGACTTGTCTTGTCTTTGTGTTGCATTGCGCAGAAGCTGAACAGCCACCTACGTGTTGTCAGACGTCGCATCAGGCTTCTCTGGAGTTTGAACTATGTTGTCTTTTCTGGAGAGGGAAGCCGGAATCTGGGAAGCGGGAAATAGAATATATGTGCTGGTCTCGAGACGCCCTACCGCATTCTCGTACCTCTAGTGCTGGCGTTCAACCCGGAAGAACGAAAGCAACGCGGAAGATTCTCGCTATCACTTGACCAACTTATGTCGCCTTGCAGCTGTATTCCGTATTGTGGTTGTCTCACAATCGAGGGATGTGCGGCGGAAGCTGCTTGGCTAAGCGCATAGTTGGCGAAGAGGCAGCTGCATTCGGCTTGGCCACCGCGTGCACGCGGCGACCTATGCATGGCTTTGCACACAGGCCAAGTTGCGAAGTGGGCTGGAATCATAGAGGGTAGGTACAGAACTAGGTTGGGAACCAATTAAATCAAATTCGAACTTTCTTTCTACATCTATTCACAGCCGCAGCACATTCGAATGCTTTGTATTTGTGGGCAGCCGGGCTTGCTTCAGGTTTTCGAAAGAAGCAACAAGGCACCGAGACTCAAATATGTATGCGCATTCTGTAAGTGGGGCGACAATGAGATGGGCGAGGCACAACGGAACAAGACATATCGAAATGATGCGCTGGTCAATCATTGGCGGGCTATGCATAAACCTATCCTCGCCACGGACATCATTCACTGCCCTTACCCACCGTGTGGCGCTGCCTTCGGCCCTGCTCCGTTCTGCGAGGACTGGGGCCGAGTCAGCTTCGGTAACCGTGTGATACGCGTCCACAACATCCCGCTCCAGAGTGGTTGGAACGAAAGACTTCTCGCTATTAGCAGGGTCGCGCGGCCGGTGGATACGAAGCGCATCAAGATGTCAGACGTCACGTATACGGGCGGTGCAGCCGGGACCTACCGTTCACTCGATGCTTTTGAGCAAGAAGCCAGTCACAACTTTCGGTGATACGTGGTAGCTGTGCCGGCACAGAACAGGCTGTCTTGTCTTGAATGGTTTCACATTGTGCTACATCTACTAAGTAGATTTCTATAGATTGTGAACATCGATTCCTTCTGTCAGGTTATGAATTCAAGTGAAGCAAGTTGATGAGCTCTTCCGTGTTCCGTGGAATGGCCTGCTTGGCGGACCGTGCAGACTTTCTCTCGTAGATTGGCAATGCCCAGGTGTAGGCGGTTTTGAGGAATTTGAGTGCTTTGTGAGCACGTCTAGTCTAGCCAAGCCATAGATCCACAACAAGAAAACCTCACCCCATCGACTGTACAATTTCTCCCAATCAACCCACGCCTTCACGCTCAGTCACGTCACCCCACATCCACGGCCGTGCCGATGCCAGAATAATCCAACGTCGTGCTGAACCTGTCACGGAAAAGAACTCTGAATTGAGAGGAATTTACCTAAATAGAGGCCACGCAACAGATATATATATAGAGGGGAGACCTATGGGTCCCTCAGCCACCATAACCACCACAGCCAACTTTTGTGACACTTGTTCAGCTGTGGCGCTCGGTTCGCTTCGCCTGGACCTTTCTCTCCGCTCCACATTCTCCATCAAAGGATTGCTGCTCACCACCCATTGCGGATACCTAGCCTTCATACGCCCAAGGCACTTTGCTGCCTCAGTACCACTAACCATGGAACTGACATTTGCGTCATGGAATTTGTTGCATCTCAGAGTACGCATGTCTGCACAACGATTTGATCTCTCCATCAAGCTCCAAGCCTGTGATCCACTCGAGATTCGCCAACCAATTCGTCTCTGAAAGCTGCTCGGCGCAGCCTACAATGCAATCCTCGACAACTTCCGAGACATCGGCTGCGTCGGGAGCGTGGAATGATGTAGTGAGCTCACGGGCTGTTTCAAGGGCGGTAGCCCCGCCGGAGAGGAAGGCGTGGATCAGCCTGTGAAGAACTCCTCGGTTGATGTTGCCATCATGGGCGGTGGGTCGAGTGTGAGTTGAATTGTTGATCACAGCGTACTTGCCAAAACTTTGAAGGTAGTGACTGGCGGGATGGTGGCAGGATGCTGTTTGTTCAATGAAATAGTGGCAGGTGGCAGAAACTTTGATGACGGCCGGGGCCGGACAATAACTTTCACTCCTGCCTCAGTGTCCTCGCGCGTACTAAGAAAATTAGTTTACCATGAGATGCTGAGGAGTGTTGAGTCGTTGGGGCTGAGTGCAGCAGCCTGAGCTGCTGGCTCCAATGAGTCAGACCTCGAAGGAAGGAAAGATCGAAGGATGTGAGACGCTAGACATGGCATATGGAGGAGTTTCGCAAATATCTCACTTTCTGGCCTCTTCGCCAAAGACTACACCTACAGTAAGCAGGCCTAGACGCTGAGGATACCTGAAATCGAGATAATGCTGTGTGATCTTACGGGGTGGTCACGACCCACTAGTCTTACGCAGACCGTCTTTGAAACGTCTCCAGACCTGTGTTCAGGCCTAACGACGCCTAGTAATAAGGCTAGGAAAATCCTTTACTCGCTTAAGGTCATTCACTGTCTCTATACTCCGTAATCAGTCGACACAATGCCGTGGCCTGGCTGTGAATCGCCGAATCCTCTGGCTCAATATTGGTGCCTCCAGCGCAACTAGGTCAGCTTCAATACACTCTTTGGGTTTCACTGGCTTGCTTCGTACCATAGTAAGCAGTGCAGGAAATTTTCTGGATACTGAAACATTATAAAGTGTTGACGAAGAGTGTTCCTTCCCGTTGAAAACCTCCTCATCATCACTACCCACAGGCCCTACGCCATTAGGTTGATTTATCCGTGCGCTATCCAGCTCGTGAGGACCGTGGGTTTATCAGAAGCCACGGAAGTCAATCATAGGGGATCCGTGATATTCAACTATTATTTGACTGGTGTGTGAGCTCAGTCATAAAACAGCTGTAGCCACACACCCTAAAAAGGATTAAGTAGTCATTCCTCTAATACACCGTTTTTTCTACATATTATCAGTACGATTGAGCTCTGCTTCGCAGAGTAGTACTCAACGGCTAACTAATCCGATTGAAGCTATCATAGCTATCAACGGACCTTTTCTTTTCCTTCACTCACTATGGCCAAACGTTCTACCCGTAACAAGGGCAAGAAGGGCGCTCCCCTAACCAGGAGAATAACCCTACCGACGACGTGTACACAATATACAACGCATTTGGCGCAATGGACAATCTTAAGGAACTTCCCACAGAGAAGGGAAAGGAGAAGCTTAAGCAAGAAGGATATTTGTTTATTAATGGAGTCTTAAAAAAGACGAAGTCCGAGAGTTCTCCTCCAGTCGATTCTAAAGACGAAGAAGACCTCATTAATAGCAAGGATCTCATTAATCATCAGGACACTGGCGGAGAGACTGTTAGTTATAAGTTCTTTTATTTAAAAGACGAGAGCAAACTAAGATTCAAAAACATCAACAATTAGCTCGTCGATATAGAGAATATTGCGCTTAAGAGTGGCTATTACGCAGTTCTTTAACCACTATTCAACCTTAAGATAAAGACCCTTTTAAAGCTAGATTTGTTTAACTCGTTGCTCGCGCCTATCGACTATTCCGCAGCAAATACATTACCATCCATAAAACAGCGAGTTCGAGCCTTAATAATGATCTCGGCCTCGGTTTCTAATAAGCTAAATGACATCATTATCGGGGTAAGGGACCCATATAAGGCCTACCTGAAGCTCTATAGAGCATATCAGGGAACAGGTCCAGTGGTATACTAAGAGCTCCTTAATAGTATAAGGAAGCTTAAGCCGGATGATTTTAACGCTAATACGAAGTTTATCGCCGGCTTCAAGAGCAAATACAAGTCTCTAACCAATCTTAGACGCCCTATGGAAGAGATGGAGTACCAAATGGACTTCGTTGACTGCATAGAGCCTAAGTATCCTACGTAGGCCATTCGCATACGTATAGAAATGCGTAGTCCTCGGCCAATAGGTCTGATAGCAATATAGGCTGACTTTATAGACGAGTTTCGCCTACAACGGCCTAAAGAGGTTAGCAACTGGGCTAAGAAGGGGAAGCCCTCCAGCCAGAACTCCGGCAAGAAGATTAGCAAGAAGGGCAAAAAGAAGAAGGAGCTTCTAATTGCAAGCATCGCAGGCATAGCGCTATAACAGACCAGCAGCTACATCCGGAACTCAGACCGAAGGATAATGATAATAACAATAAAGGCCAGAAAAGCGATATTAAGAGCGGAAACGGTTAAAAGAAGGACTACTACAAAGACCGCAAGAGTCTAATTTAAAATCTATAGTGGATACTAAGGAGCGCTAACGATTTAATGCTAGTAATTATTGGGAATATGAATTCGCTCTTATAGCGATCAAGGATATCGACCCTTAAGCATTAAACCTATAAAGTTACATAATAGAGGTCTATATAGCTGCCGCAGATTACACTACTATATTTAAACAATTATAATAATTAGTTATCAAACTCGATAATAGCTTAATTTATTATATCTTTAACGATTATCGATACTTTAAACGCCTGCTTTAACAGACCAACTACCCTAGGATTTACACCGGAGGAGGTCTTAGACGGATCTATAGATATAGCGCAGTCGAGCTTGCCGTTAAGATCCAAGGCAATAGGTATAACAAATTGGCGTTATGAAAAGCTTACTATTGCCCTAATTTCGGTGTTAGCCTAATTAGCTTGCCTCTTCTATACCGCTATAGAGTACGTCTTCAAGACTATACTCGGAAGGATTCTATAGACCAAAACATTACTACAGTTAACGACGACTTTACGATTTATTAGACTAACGACCATATAGCTAATTCACTAAGCATTAAGATAAGCATAACGAGGAACCTTGGAAAAAGGATCTCGATCTAGCCCTCAAGCATATATACTTCGGCCATATCCAAGAGCGCCTTATACAGGAAACAGCAGAGTATATTAATGGGATTAGATTCAGTCGGATATCCGCTAAATACAATCTTATCTGCGCTCCCTATAAGATGGCGAAAAGCCTTCGCTGGCGCCCCTCCTTTGGTTTTGAAACGCCAGAGGAAGGAGGCACTGTTTGGACTTTTAACAGCTTTCTTAATACCCAAGAAGGGCCTCTTAAGGAGAGACGTGGAATCATTGCCACGGAGCTGAAATACGGCTTCAGAATCGGCGAAGCCATGCGAATTGGTCCTGGAACAGGTCTAATAGCAATACTATAGATCCTAAATCAGATTGAGCATTAGCTCCGCTATAAAATACAGTATATTATAATGGATAACGGGAACGAGCTTCTAATGAGTTAGTACGGAAATTTGCCGCTGATAACTACTTCCTAACTCATTTCTCAAGCCTCTATACTCCAAAGGAGAATGGACCGTTAAAGCGTTCCAACCGAGTAGTACTAGAAAAAATGCGCGCCTAGGTCATGATAGGAGAAGTCCTACCTCTAGCCTTACCTCTTTCAAAACAGCTATTAAAGTATCGACTTTCACTATTAACAATCGCGTAAGCTACTTTAGGGTTATACCATATAAAGGACTATTATCTAAACGAAAAGGAGGACGCCATAGACCCAATCTCCGCTATGCATTCGCCGCTGGAAGCCAGGCCTTAGTTTATACACCAAAAGACCGCCGTGTAACGGGCCAAAAGGTGGACGAACGAGCCGAGAAAGCCATTTTAATTAGCTGGAAATTCTTCAATATAACAAAGCCCTTCCACATTTTTGAAGTCTACATTCCAGGACGGGCTGGATCCCTTCTTCAAAAGATAGTCACAGCTTCCAGCTTAACGGTTATTAAAAGGACAGTCACCGGAGAGAAGAGGGAAACACTCAACGGAGATTAGGAAGAGTCTCAAGACACCATTAAGGTACAGTGACTAGAAGCAGACAAGCCCGAAGAGGCTATAGCTTATGATTACCGTATAGCTGCCCCGAACTCGAGACCTCAACAACGCTGCACTCAGCCGACCAGAAGGACCATAAACAGCGACCGGAACCACACTAAAACCCCTCAAGCCGCTAATATCGTAGAGGAGGAGGATGAGATCTATATGGCCTTCTCCGTAGACAAGAAATACCAGCAGATGGTAGTAAAGGAGGCACTCTCTGGACCTGACGCGAAGCAATGGAGGAAAGCTCTTTACAAGGAGATTCGCAACCTCCTTCGGATAGGCGTCTTTCGAGCTATAGGACGCGACGCCCATAAGCGCGCGCTTACGTACAGAAATATTGCAAAGCCCAAGACAGACAAAGATGGAAAGATGGTATAATTCAAAGTCCGAATTTTTATTCGAGGTTTTAAACAACGATATGGCGTTAATTTCACGGAAACGTTTGCCTAGCTAAGTCGTATACTTGGCGCATTCTACTCCCGCTAGCTGCTTCCTTCGATTGGGAAATTGATTAAATCGATATAATTACAGCGTTTCTCCATAGTTAGCTTAATGAGAGAGTCCTAATGGAAATACCTACTGGATTCACAGAGTCCTTCTCCGAATTTCTTAAGAGAACGATATAGGCTTTGATCCATATCTTAACCAGGTTTTCGAGCTGAGGAAGAGCCTATATGGACTAAAGCAGGCCCCCAGACAGTGGCAAAAGCGTATGAGAGAGTGTAATGATCACACTAAATAACCGTGAGTATATAGAAGGTGTCAGAGGGTTTATGCTAGCAATACGGTAGAATAGCCTCACGGCTTCTGATCATCACTCGCACGAAAGCACATTCTCAATATTGCACCTGTCACCTCTACTGCTGTATTGCTAACATAAAACCCTCTGACACCTTCGATATACTCACGGGTATTTAGTGTAATCATTACATTAATAAACTATAATTTCGCTATAACTCAATCCACCTTTTTGAAAATAATCTACAGCTTTACGTACTATATAATACATGAAATTCGGTTGCGCTTTTATATTAATGAAATTGATTCTTGGTTACTTTGTATTATGATTCTCAAGCTCATTACTAAACTTATTTTGCATATCAGTTTGCTATTCCCAAGATCTAGGATTTAGTTCCCCGGTCGTCGGTTAACAATTCCCTATACTATTGCCAATTTACAGTTTCCTAAATCTAATATACAAACCAGCATCTTCAGTTTAACAAATATCCGCAAGTTCTCCAACTATTGCACTTTCGCATATTCTAGGATCACTCTATATGCTCAAGTGGGGCGAAGATATTCCCAAGCGTAAGATGGGATTGCATTAGCGCCGACGTTACCCGCCAGTCCACATACATCACGACATGGCACAATTTTCGACTTTAAGGAACGTTTTACGGTTTCCACAAACCGCTCCGCTTACTATACAGTCCGTCTGGCATTTCTAAGAGCATACAAATTATAGCGCCTTCAGATCTCACCTTCGGGTGCGCAGGTTCGAATCCTGTTGGTGACAATTCTTTTGCCACGCTGGACTGTTGAAAGCTCCTTTTGTCTACTCGCCGTCTTTTTGTACGTTGGTTTGTATACCTGCTACGGTAGACATGTGACCGTTGGCACCGGTGGCGGCGGCAGCAAGGTGGGCACTACGGGAGTTCGGCGCCGGAGGCTCGATCATCGCGAGATGTTGACCCAGATTTACATAAGCGGTGCGACTGCATGACCCACCTAGACTGTGTTGTCCTACAACACTATTCTTTCTTGACATGTGACCCTCGATGCTGCCGACGGTGTCGTTCGCTGATACTCTACGGCCCTGTGTTTGAGCTGCCTCGCGATGCAACAAAGTGCCTTAGGCGTAGAGAAGGCCAGGTATCCGCGACGGGAGATAAGCAGCAATCCGTTGATGGAGAATGTGAAGCGGAGAGAAAGGTCCGGAATCAGTCAACCAAGCGCCAGCTGACGAGCAGCTAAATGGATGGAGCCCATCATCGAGCCGCGAGTCTGAGGCTAACATCAGGTGTGAAAAGCACCGTGGCAATGATGAGAGAAGTTATGGTTTGGGAACCTATAAGGTAGGTAGGTATGTAGATCTATGAATAGTATACAGACATGCTCGATGATATGCTGGACCCCGCGTAACACAAGAGCGGCCCTGATTTTGCCGCCGTGGTATATCCTGTCTCTTGAACCCCTTCATGCAAATGTACATATACATCGTAATAATACAGTACATCGTCGTGATGCAGTGTTGCCACAGTAAGCTGCTGGGTCATCGGAGAGTGGCTATTCCCTCGTGTTGCGCATCGCATTGCCATCCTTCGTCCGAGTCCTGCTGGAGAGCTGTCCCGGCTGACGACAACAGAATCCATGCGACCAGACCAATCATTGGCATCTAGTCCTCGATCGACCGCGTTGCTAATCCTTAGTATGACACAAATGCCTCCGTGACACCAAGCCGCAAGCTTCCATCAGAGGCGCTGCACCATCGTGCCAAAATAGCCCGCACCTCTTCAAGGCCCATTCCTTAGCCTGTCCTTCACTTCCTGTAACCGACTCTCCAGCGACTGCTGCGCTGCAACGTCCCCTTGACGTGGCGCCGCCACCGCCTTGGGCTTACCTGCCCGCGCCTTGGGCTTACTTGCCCGCACCTCGGACGACTGCGTGCTGCTTGCCGCAGGCCTTGTTCGTAGACTTGGCTTCCCCGGTGATGACGCCTTCCGTCGCGTCTCGGAAGGTTTAGAACTTCTGCTCTGGCGTACCGCGGCTTCACGCGTTTTGGGAGCAGCAACATCTTTCGCTGACGGGGTAGATTGCGCATATCGGGAGGATTTCTGCGATGCATTGACTTCTCGGACCACAGCCTTCATTTTCGCTGTTGATGAGATCCCGAGAGGTAAGGTGGAGAGCGCGTCAGGATGTGGGTCCGTTTCTGCGTATTTGGTTTCCTTTTCTTGCTGTTGGGCTGGCGCTTGCCGTTGACCTGGCTTGGAAGTGGCGAGCGTCTGGAATAGCTCAGCAGCAGCGGGTTTTGTGAGTGTTTGTTCCGCGCTGGGGTCAGCTGCCGCACTGGGGTCAGGTGTAGCTTCGTCGCGGGGTGTGCTTGGCCGAGAGGGCCTTCGAGGAGCCGGAGCCCTATGTAATAACCTCGGATCGCCGCGGAAGAGGACTTTTAAGCGATTCCATATTCCTTTAGATTCTGTGGTTGCCGGCCGCGTACCTGCGGACGAAGGAGCGTTGCTCGTCCTGTCCACCGCCGCTCGCCTCCTGGGTTCTGGTTCTGGTACCCGAGGTGCCAGGGGTGCGGGTGAGACAGCAGCCCTATCTCCCTGAGAAGCGATACGTATCGACCGAGAAGGTGCGATTATGCCACTCATGGTCAGCAGCACCTTGGTCCACTCCATGTGGTTACCCTTTGAGAAGAACTGATACGGGATCTTGCGCGTGGTGGGCATCGGCTCCAGCGCCCACCTCAGATCCGACGTGGAAGCGATGAGCGGGTGGTTGATTCCCAGGCGCGCAATGACACTCTCGAAGACATCCCAGTCGGCGGCCTTGCGCGTGCCGTCCTCGAACAAGGCATCGCGGTAGACGGCGGCAAGGATGGCCTCGACGGTGGTGGACATGTGGTCGAGGGTGCGGCACTCGGGCGTGGTGCAGACGCTGAGGCCCCTGCTGAAGCCGACCATGGACAGGGCCGAATTCGAGACGGTTTCCACCCTGATGGTGTTGAAGTCGTCGGAGGAGAGGTGGTCCCGGGGAAGCCACCGGTCGACCATGGCCACGTTGAGGTATGTATCGCCGGCTGTGGCGAGGCGCTTGTTCTGCGGCACGTTGAGGGATTGCTGCAGCAGTTGTATGTCCTTGAATTTGTAGCCGAGTATCTGCTGGCATCGTAGCAGCTTGTCCAGCGCCGTCCGCGGCTTGGCGGCGAGGCTCGCCATGATGCCTTGCTGTTGCGCTGTGTGCGCTGGGATGGAAGATGAACAGCGTGTCAGGAAGGGCAGAGCAGAAGTAAATTCGCGTGTGACTGTCCGTCAACTTGCCTCATCTGTGCTGAATGGCGCAACGGCGCGTCGCGTCTTGTCAAGGCACGTCGTCGAGATGAGTAACGATGATGGTTCGAGACTTTTTCCCTCTGAATTGATAGGGGACCCCCAAAGCTACCCTTGTCTTCAGGGTCCAGCCAAATGGGAGACCCCTGACTGTGAGGCTTATCTCGAATGGCAGACCCTTACTCACACAGGTCTGGCTGATGAGACAAGACTGCATATCTGACATTCTGACCTTTGCAAACTCCATCCATCACACTTACACAACGCACAGTATCACTCGCAGCGGGAAACAATCGCCTGCACTGAGCCATCTTGATACGTGACATCGTCATGCACTTTCTCTTTTCTTCTCGAAGATGTTTCTACGCCAGCTTCAAAACTGCCCGAGCCGCGATCGAAGAGGCTGACACCACCTTGCCACGTTGGGGCCGTTGGGGCCGTTGTGTTGGACCAACATCATGTCAACTTTGAAGACTTGCCTTGATGTTCGGCGCGCCAACGCCGAGATGGCTCTAATGACGTGACAGGGCGATCTTCAAACCGCCAGCCACACCCAAAAGTCGGCAACTTCCGCGCACTGACTACAATGTCCATCTGCCGCGAATCGGTCAGCCAGCGTTGCATATGAGCGATCGGAGATTTCCGCCCTACTCTTGGTCAGGATCGAAGGTGCATCGCGTAGGCCTCTGACAGGTGTCAAACTTGCTCATGCGGCAGGATGACAACCGAGCAAACACGTTTCATGGCCATTCCATGCACTTTGCCCGCAGCTCGGACAAGCACTCGGCCGGTAAGTCTAAACCTTAATTCGCAACACCGCGACATTATGGTTCTGAACTGATACCCAGCACAGAAAACCGAGGAAATTGAGAAGCCAAGAAGCCCGATGAAGTTTCACTCCGAGTCTCTTCACCACCGATGAGTCATGCACAGGCTTTCTTTGCCCAGATAGGGGCTTTAAGCTTTGACGGTACCCCATCTGGCTGTCTGGTTCCAATCTCTCGTCAGCCGCCGAGACGTTCACAAATGCTCGCGTTCATCTGTTTCTATAATAGCGCCCGGGTCGTCCGAAGCGTATCCCGCCGTCAGATAGGGCTCACGCCACGTTGGCCGCTGGTCAACTGGCGGAGCTTGATGATCGCTGCTAAAAGCTGACGGGGTGGAGCGTAGTTCATCCTTCTTGGCAAGGCATCTTTTTTTGGTCATTCCATGGCAGACAAGATTAACTCGAAGCCTAGGGCTAGGCACTAAACTCAGATACACCGCGATCCTTTGCTTACCGGCCGCACTACAAGTATATCCCATCCCGAACCGCTGGAAGCGCTCGGCGAGCCTATTTCTCTGGCAAATTTCGATTGTCTGTGGATTGTGCCGCCGTCTCTACGTTTCGGCTACAAGTCAAGTACACAACAGTACTAAGGCGTCAATAATGTGTCGCTGAGCAGATCAAGTCCTGACAAAAGGCACTTACCGTCACTCCTTAACCTTTTCTTCTCACTGTCTTGTATACGCAAGCATGCTAGCCAAGATGTCGCAAAGGAAATGGGCCAGCTGGTTCATGGCCGCGACACTCTTCTTCATCGTGGCCGCGCATTATGGCCTACGAAATGCGAATATTAACATGTCCTTCAGTCAGTCGAGTGATTCATATCTTAACGACGACTTAGCGCAAGCCGAGCCAGAACCACAAGCAGAGATTCCGATATCGAAGCCAGTGCCAGTGCCAGAGCCGTTGTTGTGTCCGGAGCCGGTGACGTGCCCGGAGCAAGAGGTATGTATGGCACAAAAGGAGTGTCCGGCACAAAAGGAGTGTCCGGCACAAAAGGAGTGTCCGGCACAAAACGAGTGTCCGGCACAAAAGGAATGCCCGGCTCCAGTGCAGATGCAAGAGACTTGCCCGGAGCCAGAGAGCAAACCCTACTTGGACTTGCCCTCCGAGTACACCGTGCTGTCAGACGAAGACCGAATATGCGAGGATTTCTACACCGAGAAATACATGCAAACCATAGCAGCCAGCCCACGCACGCTGTTCAACACCAGCTCCGCCTTGACAGAATTCAAGGTCCCAACCCACCCACACCACCGCAAACTCAACATCGCGACCCCCGTCTGGCTCCTCCAAGGCGTCCACTGGGACGCGACCACCGCCTCCTTCGTCGCGGCCTCCGACGGCCACGCCAAAGCGCCCAAAGTCTACGGACTCACCCCAATACCAGGGGTCCGCTACGACCAGAACGCTGAAGGCTGTCTCGCCAGCTCCAGCCGCCAGCTGGTCGTCTTCCCAGCGCTATGGGAGAGCACGTACCCGAACATCTGGCACCGCCTCATCGAGCTCTGGCAGTCCAAGCTTTCCTTCGACGCCATGCGCATCGCCCTCAACCCGGTTACCAACACGCCCTACCTCACCCACAAGCAAATCGCCTCCGCCAACGTAGTCCTCCCCAAAGACGCGCCAGGCCCGTGGGGCGACCTCTGGAAAATTGTCACCCCCTCGCCGCACGCCGCGCTCCCGCCCAGCACCCTCTCCGCCACGGTCTGCTACGACGTAATAATCCCGACAGTCGGCTGGGCCTCGCCCTTCTGGTCGGCGCTCATGACCTCGCACTACGACTCTTGCCCGCGCCAAACGCTCCTCACAGCCTTCACGAAACGCATCCTAACCCACTTCGGTATCCCGCAACGCCCCGCGGCAGTCGTCGCCACGCGCGCCCAAGCCCCGACCATAACCGTGATCCAGCGCTCCAAAAATCGCAAATTCCGCGAATTCAACGCGCTGCTCGAGAAGATGCACGAACGCCACCCAGACGCGGCCATCAACGTCGTCGACCTAGCGCTGCTCAGCACGCGCGACCAGCTATCCCTCGCGCACAGCACGGACGTATGGGTCGGCCACCACGGCGCGGGCATGTCGTACGTCATGTTCATGGCGCGCACGAGCGCGGTCGTCGAGATCCTGCCGCCGGTGTTTGTGTCGCGCGGGTTCCGGTGGCTGGCGCGCATGCGCGGGCTGGTGCATTTCACGGGCAGGGCGATGTGGAGGGAGGAGTTTGAGGAGAAGTTTGAGGGGAAGCCGAGGGAGGCGGGGTGGAGGCCCGAGAGGCAGGAGGATGATGATGCCGATGGGTGGCAGACAGAGGAGTGGGTGTGGATGCGGCATGAGGAGATTTTGGATCTGGTGGATGCCGCGGTGTTGAGTCAGCGGGAGAGGATGAATGATTTGGAGGCATAGGCTATGGCGCGTTTTCTTGAGGTGCAGCATTTTGTTTTGCATACTTCTCTTTCCTGTCGATATGCGGACAGCCGTGGGAGTTTTGGAGATAAAGGTCGAGGACCAGGACAAGTTTGGAGCAAATACCAGCATATTCTTCCACGAGACTTCCAATGAGTGACAACTTGCTTACGGAAGACGATTAGGAAAATTGCGATCGCTAAACTTTCCCAACTCGGGACAAAAACGCACTCTCCATAACGCAAGGCTCACATCTCCGTGTCCACAGCCGACCGACCGTAGCCCGCTAACAGTCGCCTCACATGGCGATAACATTCCAGCCATCAGCATAGAACTGCTGGCCATTCGTCTGGCCCGCCCTGCCCTCGTCCTCCTCGTATGTAGCGCAATTGCCGCCGACAAGCTGCGCGCCGTATGCGATGTCCGAGGGGCTACTCAGGAGTTTGTCGGCCAGTCACGCTGGTGGGCCCGGGCAAAGGATTTCCAACGTCAGCTTATAGGCAGGAAGCAGGAGCAAGGGAGGAGCTCACACCATTACACCAGTCAATGGGCGAAGTCCATGAGCAGCTCACATGCGAACAGGGCCCAGGATCTGGACCTAGCAGAGGCGTGCCGTGTAGCTAGCGCAGGTAAGTGGAATAACCCACTTTCCGCCACCCCCTATTTGCGCCACCCTCGTTACGGAAGCTCGTTTTCCAACCACATTATTTCAAATACATATAAGATATTCAATTAAGCAACTATAATACAGTCCTCTTTAACAGCTATACTTTCAGCTTCGTTCTCTTTAATAAGACTATTAATAGCCTCTAAATCCTGTTATTAAGTCCGTTATATTTTATTGATTAAAGCGAACTTCGAATTTGGACTTAACTTAACCGTCTTTCTTTTATATAGCTGGCTAGGTGTTATGACCCAAGGGACCAACAGCAGATCAAGGAACAGGCCAGCGGTCAGCTGCGCCATTAGGAGCTTGATATCCAACACATCAAGCGGGGAATATC